>JASDQU010014379.1:1824-14445 GCA_032191745.1 Picea mariana
CTCTGCCTAAGAGATGATCTGCTTGCTTCTTCCTGCATTCAGATTCATAGTGCCCATACTTTTTGCAGTAATAGCATTGTATGCTTGATTTGTCATTTGATCTTCTCCCTCTGCCTCTTTGAGGCTGGAAATTTTGATTCTGGTGTTGTTGTCTGTGACCTTGGAAATTTTGAATCTGGTTCTGTTGTCTGTTACCTCCACTTGAGTGTTGGTTACTTGTAGTACTCCCTCGTCCTTGGTGACCTCTACCTCTTCCTCTGCCTCTCCCTCTGCTGAATGAGAATTGAGTTTTGAAGGCATTGGCGATTGACTTATCTGTGAGATGCAGTCTGGTCTCATGTATCACCAGGGAACCAATTAGTTCATCTGTTGAAAAAAGCGACAGATCCTTGGATTCAAGGATTGTTGTAACAACCATTTTCAAATTTCTTTAGTAAACTTCTGAGGACTTTCTCAACAATGCATTGATCAATGATGGCTTCACCAATCAATCTGATCTAGTTCACGATTCCCATGACTCTGGTCATAAACTGATCCACATTTTCAAACTCTTTCATTCTTAAAGTCTCGAATTGCGTCCTCAAGGTCTGCAGTTTGACTATTTTGACCCTGTCATTGCCTTGGTAGGCTGATTTAAGGATGTCCCGAGCCTGTTTTGAAGTACTAGCGCCTATGATTTTTGAGAAAATTGAGTCATCCACTGAATTTTGAATCCAGAATTTGGCTTTATTCTCTTTGTTCCTCTGTGTTGCCTGAGCAGTTCTCTATTGGTTTGTCATGGCGGAAAGGTCTGTTGGATTTGGTTCCACATATCCAAGATCCACTGGATCCCAACACTCTTGTGCTTGCAATAAGGATCTCATTCGAAGAGACCAAAACTGATAATTCTTTCCAAGAAGAATCAAATCTTGAGTTGGTCCTAAATTGCTAGACGTGGCCATCTTTAGAGAATTTTAACAAAACAAAAAAGAAATCGTTGGAAAAATTTTGTGTCTACCTGTTTCCTGCGCGTAAAACTAGGTCTTCTAAGTTCTTGCAGTGACTTTGGAACTTTGCGATTCGAGATTTCGGGTTTCACGACTTCGCGAACCTTGATATCGAGCTCCTCTGACTCATCGATTCCCCAATCTCTGAATTACCGAAATGTCGAATTGGCTTCAAGGATCAAGGATCCTCGTTGATTTGAGATCAACGACTCAGATTATTTTGGAATTTTGCGTATCGGTATTTCACGACTCTTGAATTCTCGTCACGATGTTCTCCAAACCCCAAACTCCGAAATGTCAAAATTTTGACGGCGCTTGACTCCTATGATCGGATGGTCGAAATGTCGATTCCCGAAATGCCGAAAAATATGTGTGTTCGCCTCCTTCGTGATCACATGTCGCATTTCGCGACCTCGGGATCTTCAACATCCTGTGCCCCAACTCCTTCTCTTCGGGACTGCCAAAATGCCGAAGCTGTTGGCTTCCTGCTCCGTGACTCGGTGCTATTCTTTTGGAATGCCTTTTCGGGATTTCACGTTTTGGAACTTCGCAATGCAGGCACGTCGCCAGTTCTCTGTCCCTCAATATGCCGAAACCCAAAATATCCTGACGCTTGTCCTTCTCAGATGTCTTTTCGGGATTTCACGTTTCGGGACTTCGGAAGTTTGGCTAAAACGATCCTGGGTCCTTCAGACTCCCAGTGTGTGAAATGTCGAAATCTCTCCTGTTCGTTCAATCTCAACTTCTTCTTTCACGATTTCAGGAATCGGGACTTCTTGTCTCATGACTCTTGCAAACTTGATCTCCCGGTACCCGAATTCCCAGTAGATATAGATCTTTGACACTTGTCCTCCAAAATGGATGGCTCATGATCCTTTCGGGATTTCGTGGGTCAAGAGTCCCGAACTCTTACCCTTGGCATTCCCGGTAGCCGAAATGTCAAAATGCTCCTTTCGGGGATTTCCCCGAAACCTCGACTGCTACCACGTGTCCTCCTTGTGAACGATCATGATGTTTTCAGGACTTTGACGAGTCCTCACCTTTGCATATGCGAGGGTTAAACCTCGTGCTGCTTCTCCTGGATCCGATGGCTATCGACTATCCACACAAGATCGGACGGCTCCATATCTCTTCTATGTACTTTTGTGATCAGTGGCTCTTTGACCACTGCGCTCCAGATCCAACAGTCTGGATTCCTTCGGGATTTCATGAATTGGGACTTCACGAGGCAGTGACTTCACGACCCCTTGCTGCTCCAAGTCCTAGTGTCCGAAATGCCGAAATTTCACCTCGCGATTTCGGGATTTCACAATTTCGACTTTTCTCCTGTGCGCTCCAGAGGACTAAATCTTGTGCACTTTCTCACGGATCTGACGGCTATCGGTCCTCTGTGCTAAATCTGACGACTGAAAATCTTTTTCCTTTTCTGCACACTCCTCGTCCTTTCTAAACTCGATTAACGCCTCAGATATGTTAGCAGAACCGATCTGATGGCTGCGTCTGCTTCCTTTGCTTCTTTAGTGTGTTCTTTGTTGTTCTTGCAAAGAGTTTCTCCTGAACCAGGAAATTCATGAATCTTTCACGAATTCTTTAAATCTTTCTTCCCTCTGCAACAGATTTTCACGAGTTTGTGAGAATTTTCGAATTCTTTAAACGTTTATGCCTTCTGCAACAATCTTTCACGAAATTGAAATAATTTCGCGAGATCTTTAAACGTTTCTGCCTTCTACAGCTATCTTTCACGAATTTGAAAGAATTTCGCGAGATCTTTAAACGTTTCTGCCTTCTGCAGCTCTGACTCCTCAATCTTTTGAGCTTATTGCGCTCTGCTTCGTCGTGCGTGCTTTCTGCGACGTTCTTTTGAGCGGATGGCGGACTACAGATTTCTCTCCAGGCTTTGTGAAGAATCTCACGTCCTATGCTCTTGTTCACAGTGTAAGCGTTGTGCTTCTTTGGATCGGGTTGCTCTCCAGACTATGTGAAGAGGCTTGTTGTTGATGCTCTGATACCATGATAAAATGAGAAGCAAAGAATACAGAGAAAGAGCAGAGCATAAATAGAATTCAGTATATTGGGTAAATGAAGCAAAGAGTACATAATGCAAGTAAAAGAGTACAATAGAAAAGGGAAATTAGCTGAGCTAAATAGGCTCAAGCAAATCAAGAAATGATAGTACAGTTGGCCAGGACAACTAGCAGTGTACAGTCAAACTGTTGAGGTTACATTATATTTAACAAGCAGGACACCATGAGTAAAGAAAAAAAAAAAAAACTTTTAATTTAACCACGGCCGTGACATTATCAGAACAACAACAAGTGCACACATATCCAGCTTTAGGATCCCAATACAATTTTCATCAACATACAATTTCACAAACAAATTTTTAAACTACCTTCAAATGCACATTTAACACACGTACCATAACAGAAGGCACAGAAACCGGAGTGGTTGTCCCGCGCTTGTGCTCCGTCCCATTCCTGCTTGTTAACCGCTGAGACCTCACCGATACCTCCCAGCCAACACTAGGGGTACTCTTCTTCCCCCTGACCCCCCGAGCTAGGAATAATTTTTTTAATTTAATTTTCATCGTCATTTTCTTGATCCCCACCTTTATTACTTGCTTAATTAATTTTTAGTTCTCAGGGCCTACTTAGACCTAGGATTTAAATTCAACTGGGCTCAACAAGATTTTTTTTAGGGAATTTTTACTTATGCAACATTTATTTTAAGGCTGACCAGGTCAAAAAGAGATATTGTTTTCTAGGTACCTCGGTTCATTGACTCACTAGTGTGAAAACTGTGATGTGCCCTTCAAGATGCACTAAGTGCTTCAAGGGTGCCACTCGCCTTCATTCAATTTCTATCTATGCGACGTGCCCTTCAAGACGCACTATGTGTTGCAAGGGTGTCACTCGCCTTTTGACTGATTTTGGTAGACGTTTGCCTTGGAGTCAATACTTCATCGGACGAACTTGTGGGAGACTAAGGGCCTCTAAGGAATAAGGACCCTTCCTTATTGCGCACCCCTTAGAATCCGTGAGCAAATGCCACAATCTTCCCTCATGGCATCGTGGATCTCTTGAACTAGGTAATCGTTAACTTACAGTTCGAGCCACAGCGGGAGTGCTAGTAGTTTGTGGCAGGGCTGCTACCACACCTCTCCCTCAATATCTCTGGTTGTCGTGCATGACCCCTTTAATCCAAATGTGAGTCTAATTAGCAAGCTATCGTCAGCCTCCATCCATCAGCAAACATGTCAATGATCCATAAACAACATCACAATATATTAGTCATATGTCACATATGCAATAAAAAAAATACGCAAACCATAAAAATTGTCCACTCCCTGACTTGATCTGGAGTCCAAGGAGGTCCATCGATGCTATCGACATCCTCAATCCATAAAGAGTCCTGCACACTCGGGGGAAACCAGTCAATAGCACCTATCTATGCATAATAACATAACATAACATCATAAATCACAATCTCATCATCAGAATCCATAAGTGAAGCAGTCACTCACATAATGAACCAGATCACTTGCACGCAAGTGTCCTCAAAGAGTAAGTCACATTAGAAGTGCGCGCAAAAGAGGGATGTTACATACACCCCCTCTTGTTTTAAACTTTGTTCCAAAGTTTCACAGTATACAAGTGTAGAAATAAAGTATCTAACAATATCTAAATGTCTAGCTATAAACAAAAATGGAAATTGTTTACGCATATCATACGCGTCCTCCCAGGTAGTCGAGTGTCAATTATGATTGTCCCAATGGACCTTGACCTTATTGACAGTTCGACGCCATAGCTATCGAATGCGATGGTCCAGAAGCGAATTGGCTCTGCTATGAGCCTACCCTTGCCCAACATCTCCCAATAACTCAAGTCAATTGCATGCGTAGGATGATTGACCTAAAGTCGCACACGATACAAGATAAACATCATGCAACACCTCAAAGAATGAGTCACGACTAGCTGTTAGGACCTTCATAATTATGGTCGACACGAAGCACATCGACAAACCCTTGTGTCGATCCTCTGCTTCTTCCATCCCCTTTCGTATCATTTGTAATTGTTCTTTCAATTCTTGGATCGCTTCTGGTCTTACCAGGACCCCATCCTCAAGTCGATCCCAACTTAAAGGCGTCTGACATGGTCGCCCATCAAGAAACTCAAATGGCGCCATCTTAATGGTGCTTTGACGGTTGTTGTTGCACACAAACTTGGCTAGCGACCAGAACAATTCCCAGCATTTTTGTTGGTCCAACACACACATACGAAACACAAGCTTCCCAAATTGGTTCGTTCCTTCGGTCAGCCTGTCTATCTTAAGGACATGTTGTACTAAAGTTCAGTGTTGTTCCCAAGGCCTCTTGGGAAACTCGTCCAAAATCGTCCTGCAAATACCAAATCCCTTATCAGATACGATTCCTTTGGTACGTCTGGAAGTCTCAAAATCTTGTTGAAATAAACTCTAACTATACTTGGCACTTGATGCGTCGTATGCATAGAGAAAAAATGTGAACTCTTTGTCAGAGTGTCAACTATCACGATAATCGGGTTGTGCCTCCTTGCCATCAACGACAACTCAATAGTGAAGTCTGTCGAAATGACCTCCCATTTCGATTCTGAAATAGCGTGTGGTCGTAACAATCCTGTCAGATGTCTATGTTCATCCTTCACATGCCGACCTTCTAAACATCTCACCACGCAGTTGACGATGTCCACCTTTATCCCTTCCAGAAGAATAAGGGCTTAAGGTTGGTCCTCAACTTCATGACTCCTAGATGAGCCATGTACACTACTCTATGAACTTCGCATAAGATCAAAACTTCTCAATTCGTCATTGGGTTGTAAGTAAATCAAGTTATTATATCTTAAAGATCCATCGTTGTCCACAATATATCCCTCAATTTTGGTACCAACACAGTGTCTTGCCCAAAATATTCTTACCCTCTTTATACCAATCAGTGTCGCGTTGTAGTTATAATATTTTCACGTAGATTCATTTGAAGAGGTATCACTAAAAATATGTGTGGTCTCTGACTCAACGCGTCTGCCACTCTGTTCACCGCTCCTTTTAACTAGGAAATCTCAAAATCATAATCGACAAGCAGTTCTGACCAACGCCTTTGTCAGGCGTTCAAGTCATTTTGCGTAAAAAGGTGTTGTAAACCACAGTGGTCCATTGTTTTTGTTCGAATTTCCATCCAATCAGGTAGTGTCTCCACACTCTCAGGGCATACATGATGGCTAACAACTCCAAATCGTTTGTCGCGTAGTTCTCCTCATGCTTCCTTGACTTCTTCGAGATGTAAGCGATCACTCAATCGTCTTGCCTCAAGACTTCATCTAAGCCTTCCTTGGATGCGGCAGTGCATACCAAGAAGCCCTCATCCACACTAGGGAATTTTAGTATTGGCGTTGTCATCAACAACTCCTTGAGGCTTCAAAATGATTCCATGCATTTCTCGGTCTACACAAACTTCTTGTTCTTCTTCGGCAATTCCGTAATCGGATTTGCTATCTTTGAAGAACCCTCGATGAACCGTTGACAATATCCCGCTAAACCCATGAAGCTACACACTTCTGGGACATTCGTCGGTGCAGGCCACTCCATAATAGCCTCTACCTTCGCTGGATCCACAACGATACCTTCTCTGGAGATAACATGCCCTAAGAAATGAATCCTCGATAGCATTACGACCGCTTCCCGTAATTTGTTCTCTTGCAGCACTGTAGTACCAAGCGTAAAAGTTCGTTCTGATATTCCTTCATCTGATAATATATCAAAATGTCATCAAGGAATACTCCACGACCCATCCTTCTCCCGTATGAAATTAACAGGAGCACCCAAAGGAGATACACTTGGACGTATAAGTCCTAGGTCCAACAACTCCTTCAGTTGCACTTTCAACTCCTGTAACTCAGGGGTTGACATCCGATAAGGCTTTGTTGCCATCGGTTCAGTTCTAGGTTTTAGGTCAATGGTAAATTCCATCTTGGCTTCGGGCGACACACCTGGTAATTCTTTTTGGAATCATATCCGCAAACTCTCGTACTACCGGAAGGTCTTCTAATCCTTCTGCCACACCCTTGACGTTCGACGCTAAGTATGCATATAAATTGCATCCTTGCACGTGCTCTCTTGTAGCTGTAGGAAAGAAATGAACCTTGGGGATACTCCTCGTTTTCTTCCTACAATCACTCTTCTCTATCCTTCATTTTCGGTCCAACTCAACCGCCTCATCTTACCGTTGAATATCGCAACATGCGATTCCCACCAGTCCATATTGATCACAAGGTCCTAATATCTAAAGATCGTGATGTACATGTCAAACTTCGTTACACTATTCCCAGGTTAAGGATACAATTTTTAACCCTTCCTCCATCATATGGCTTGGCTCCCGAATCCATTTCTACGTGGCCTAACTAGTCTTGTTCGACCGCCCTTACCTAAATCCCTTCAGCGTGGTCTAGAAATAGAGCTCTCTATAGCACCAGGATCTATTAAAATATTTAAGGTCTAGTTAGCGATGGTACATGTCATCTCGAGCACAGTAAACTGGTGCTCGACCTAGTGGTTAATTACCATTGTTATGAATCCTATGGGCCTTGCCCATCTTCACAACAGTAGTGTGTCTTGTTGGCTCAACCACTCTGACCCTCTCAACTAGACAACCACATTGGTAATGTGGCTCTCCACATGTCCAACATCTGGTCTTCGGTCTAGTACTTCTGGTCCCCAAAGTAGTAGTTGCTGGCCCACCATCCTAAAACCTTGGTTTTTTCCGTTGAACAGGTCCAACCATTGTTGTTGCTAAAGCGATGGTCCCATGAAGGGGGTCCTCTTCTGAGGAATCTATCATCATGGTGCCGTGAACAATGGTTCCATAGATGTATCTTGATACCAAGATTCCTTGTCCAGTTGACATCTGATGTTATCGCGAACCAGATGCCGTCAGTCTAGACGGTCTTGCAGGAGTCCTGCCCCAACTCTTGCGGTCAATTCTTCTTCAACTAAGAGGCCTATTGGACTGCCTCATGCAACGTCCAAAGCATTTAGACCCTTTCCTTCTCACAACTCTAGAGTTAAGGACGCACACAAACTTGATGAACTCTAGTTCCTCTGTGTTCAAATGCGGGGCATACTAGAGTTTCTTCATAAATCTGATCTCAAATATGGCACCTGACGACCACCTTGTCGTAAGGCGCGGAACTCATTGAGTTGGAGCTCAATAAATTCCTCTGAAAATTACTTCTCTCGGAACCGTTCCCATAACACGGCTATGACGGCCATGTTTAGTTGTGGTAGGAGCATCTTCCACCTTGGAAGAGCACTCCCCTTTAGCTGAAGACCACCATGCGAACCTTCGTGTTGGAGGTTGTAACCGCAAAGTGCGAAGCACATCGCCTTGTTCTCCAGCCATGCCTTGGTGGTTGAGCCATCTGTGGCACTCGCAAGCGGGAAAACTTAATCTTCTAGATTTCTTCGCGAATGCTACCAGTACTGGCTGGGGCGTGTTGTGGCCCCTCAGGGGTACAGGTGTTCTGGCCTTATCTCAGTATAGATGATTAGTCAAGGCCTATGACATTTCCCTGGAAGGACCTTGTCAAACCCAACGCATCCCGCGTGGCAACCTGCTCATGCTCAAGACTTGATCTTCTCCTTGGGGGTTGGACCCCTCTGTGCGGGTGCTATTGGAGGCATCGTGCCTCCTCCCCTAGCACCACATCATGAATCTCTACGACATCCTATAACAATGATTACCGCAAGGACAGGTTAATAATTCAATTAGCACTGATCATAAATCAAGGGCTTAATTCAGTGGAAGGCGTGGCTATCCATAGTCGCGGGGTTGAACCCGCACTGATACCATATGTAACAGGCCCGCCATTGCACCAACAAGCGACATACAATAGGTCAAAATATTTCTTTTCCGTTAAGAAAAAACACATCACACTTGAAGGCAACATCATCAACACATCAAGGCGCAATAGAATTCTAATAACCAACACACGTAACTAAAAAAATTTCATGGCGCAAGAGAATTAAATCCTAAATCAATCATTTAAGGACACAATAGAGGGCGCAGAGAAATCAACTTTATTTTATTTTCCAGGCGCAAGGGAAACATATATTTATTCCAAACGCGCAATTAACCCAACAAGGAATCAACAATGAAACTACAATTATTCCACGGTGCATGCATAACCCCATTACCAGATAGCATAATCGATTGTCAATCGTCGCGCAAGAGTAAAACCATGAATATTTCAGGGTGCTACAATCTAACAACTCATCAATCCCCCATCAATCTTAATTACATACTCATCATAAATCATATCAATTTCAGATTGCGCAAGCAGTCTGAAGTCTACGACAATCATTCCTTAATAATTTAATTACGCTATAAAAAAGGTTAACTCAACATTCGTTAGTACATCAATGATACAAGCAAGGGTTGTTAATCCATCACGTGACCACATATGAGAAGGCGCGAGGTAGAAACTATATACATAAGTTGCGCAAGGAAATCTAAGGTCTAACAATCATCCATCACATCATAAATTCATTACAAGCAAGTAGTCTTATGCCCATAAACATATACTACGTAAAATTTTAGCACGCACAAGAGTCTAATACATCAGCTAATCCTATATCACAGTAAAGAATTTGGGCGCTAGTATTCTAATCTACCATCATCATCTACATCAATCATGCGCTAGTATTCTAATCTACCATCATCATTTACATCAATCATTCAAGACGCAAGAGACATCTAGTCACTCAAATAACCATGCATAACATTAACCAATGTGCACAAGAGCACAATCAAATTAGTAACTAACCACTCATACAAATTCACAAGAGCAAGACGCCAACTCTACAACCATAATTAAGACATGAAAGATTGGTGCGTGCAAGGAGTCTACTATGTTCATTCTAGCAACTAATGGTGGGAGTATGGGAGGGTTAGGATCATCGTGGCTCAATCATAGAAGAAGGTTTATTTATAAATCAAGCGCCTTTACAATAAATTGAATTAAAAATGTAAATCTAATTTTAACAGTGTAAATTGAATACATTCTTATTTATATTGCCACTAAATTTTAAGGTAACTACCTTATATTCTATAGTATAATTTGTAACCGCAATTAGAAATTTAACCGAATATCATTTTAGAAGGGATTTAAACTGAATTAAAAATATAAATGTAATGTAATGTAAATTCGAACTGATCTATATCATGAATTATAATTGTATCTGGCATTAAAATTCTAATTCTATAATAGAAACTGAATCAGAAATTAAATGGGAAAATCGTGCGACTGAATTCTATTCAGAGTTATCCAAGAGTAAATCCAGCGGGTCCACAGTAAACAAGTCAACCTTCCTCTCGAGCTGGAGTAGCGTTGAAAACCAACGAATCCTATGCTGTCAACGCTGGGCGAAGGAAACCCAAGCAAAAAAACGTTTGGCAAGGATAATTAAGGTCTGAGGGATAAAACGAAGTAAGGGAACTGCGCAGAGGGAGTTTTCGGCGCTAAACAATAATCCTGCGTGTAAGAATTGTGGATTGGTAGCCATGTGCCAAAAGGAAACGCAAAACGAGGGAACCCACAAAGGTATTAACAACGCTAAGTAATCAACGTTTAATCTTAAAAACTTGGAATCACAATTCCATGATCTTGAGTTCTTGAATTCTGAAACAAACAAGTCATCGGTTTGCGTGTGCTAGCAACCTTCATTGGCGGATGTTTTTGCCTGACATGGCCATCAATGGAGCATTGGACGCCCCTTCCAAATACCACTTAAATTATCGGACTTCGAATCCAGTCGTTGCAGATGCGGAGCTCTGCACCCAAACAGTTGCTACTGTCCTCCCGCTCCGCGTTGCATCCATTGATTCCCTATTTTATTTTATATGGAAATCCCATATTTAATGGCACCCTGACAAATCTGGAGAAATTACACAAAACTTTTGTGCGAGTCTGCATGGGTTCGACGGCCAAGTCCGATTCGCTTTTAAAATTAGAGAAAGTGGGGCGGATTGAGCGTACTCGGGTATAATGCGGAGTGAACAGAATGCGTTCTGTTCCTTCCTGGGTGAGTGTGTCCAGGGCATCGGCGGGCTACGTTTTGTGGCTAAGAGCTATGTGAGGTGCCAAAAAATAATTGCCATTACTTGAGTTAGGTGAAATGGTAACAGTTAATCGAGCCTCTGCCTGGGTGCAATGCGCTCTAAGCGCAGGTGATGAAGGACCTCCTCCTGTGCGTTCCGTATCGTTAAGTGAGAGGGTAAGGAGGGTCGAAAAGGAGGATTAATGCGGATATCGTGCTGGGATCGGACCTCCATTCTTGCAAAAAGAGAAGGATAGAGTGAAGCGGTTGTCTTAAGCTGTACTGTAAGAACTAATATTTTCTTCCGATCCACTACTTGTTTTATTAGTTCCACTACTACTACAAGCTTGAAAGTCAGTCCCGTGGCGGCCTGAAGGACTACTATCTCTCTACAAGTCCCGGTAGTCGGCCCACTTTCTGCAGTGGATGATAAGATCCCAAGGAAGCTCCCAGCGCCCTTCCGGCCGAAGAGTCTCAGCTAGTTGATGAAAAAAAAAAACGCAGGCAATCTCTCCCCACCTTTTTTTTCAGTACACAAAACAAAAACGCGCAACCCAATCTCAACCCTCAAACCCAAATCTTGTTTTTATCTTGCTGCATATAAAAAAAATAAATAAAAGAAATGAAATCCSATGCACTCCCAGAAATCCATAAGGCGCAGAGATGTATGAAAGKAATCTAGAACGCACAAATGGAAACTAGTTTTACAAGTTGAGTGAATAAGAGGCTTCGTTCAACACGGAGAGTAGGACGCCACGAGTAAAGAAAACAAAAAAACACAACTTTTAATTTAACCAAGGCCGCGACATTATCAGAACAACAAGTGCACACATATCCGGCTTCATGAACCCAATACAATTTTCATCAACATACAATTTCACAAACAAAATTTTAAACTACCTTCAAATGCACATTTAACACGTGTACCGTAACCGAAGGCGCAGAAACCGAAGTGGTTGTCCCGTGCTTGTGCTCCGTCCCGCTCCTGCTTGCTAACCGCTGAGATCTCACCGATACCTCCCAGCGAACGCTAGGGGTACTCTTCTTCCCCATGAGCCGCCCGAGCTAGGGATAATTTTTTTAATTTAATTTTTACTTGCTTAATTAATTTTTAGTTCTCAGGGCCTACTTAGACCTAGGCTTTAAATTCAACTGGGCTCAACCAGGGCAAAAAGAGACATTGTTTTATAGGTACCTAGGTTCATTAACTCACCAGTGTTAAAACTGTGACGTGCCCTTCAAGACGCACTAAGTGCTCCAAGGGTGCCACTCGCCTTCATTCAAGTTCCATCTATGTGACGTGCCCTTCAAGACGCACTACGTGCTCCAAGGGTGCCACTCGTTTTTTGACTGATTTTGGTAGACGTTCGCCCTTGGAGTCAATACTCCGTCGGGCGACCTTGTGGGAAACTAAGGGCCTCTAAGGAATAAGGACCCTTCCTTATTGCACACCCCTTAGAATCTTCGTGAGCGACTATCACAGTCTACCCTCACGACATCGTGGATCTCT
>JASDQU010014379.1:16720-29460 GCA_032191745.1 Picea mariana
ATGACAATTTGGACTAGTTCCCAAGAGGCCTTGGGAACACAACTAAACTTTAGTACAACATTTCACCCTGAGACTGACGGGATGATAAAAATAACGAACCAAATTTTGGAAGATATGTTGCATATGTATGTGTTGGACCAACAAAAACGTTGGGAAGAGTTCTTTCCACTAGTAGAATTTGCGTACAACAACGACTATCAAGGGACCGTTAAGATGGCACTGTTGAGTTTCTCTACGGGCGACCGTATCGGATGCCATTGAACTGGGATCAACTTGAGGATAGGGTCCTAGTGGGACCAAAAATGATCCAAGAAATGGAAGAAAAATTCCAAACGACAAGACAAAGGATTAAAGAAGCGCAAGATCAACAGAATAGTTATGTTGATGCACATTGCAGTGACCGCAACTATGAAGTTGGCGACTGAGTTTTCTTATGGGTGAAACCGCACAAGAGTTCGATTAAGTTTGGAAGGGATGCTAAACTCTCTCCTAGGTTTGTGGGGCCTTTCGAAGTTGTAAAATGAAGGGACCCATGGTCTATCGACTAGTCATGCCTCATTCTTTGAGACGTTTGCACGATGTTTTTCTTGTATCTGTTTGCGACATTATGTTAGTGATCCTACACGTGAGATTCACATAAGTTCCTTGCGGTGTCGGACTAGGGTGCACTCACGATGGAGCCAATCCGCATTTTGGACCATCGCATTCGACAACTATGGCGTTGAACGGTCGATCAGGTCAAGGTCGAGTGGGACAATTACAGTCCACACTCGGCTACCTGGGAGGACGCATATGATATGCGCCAACAGTTTCCATATTTATTGATAGTTAGACATATAGATCTTGTCAGATGCTTTAGTTACTACATTTATATACTGTACAACTTCAGGACGAAGTTTAAAACAACAGGAGTTGTATGTAACATCCTTCTCTTGCGAGCACATGTTATGGACTTATTCTTTGAGGACACTTGTGTGCAAGTGATCCAATTATAGTATATGGTTATCTGTTTCGCTTATGGATTCTTATGATGATGTTGATGGATTATGATTTATGTTGTTTGATATCTATGTATTGACATATGTTATTGACGAGTTTCTCTTGAGTGTACAGGACACTTGACAGATTGAGGATGTCGATGGCGTCAATGGATCTCCTTGGACTCCAGATTGAGTCAGAGAGTGGATTGTATTGGTTTGAGTATTTCATTTATGCATATGTGACATATGATCAATGATACTATGATGTTGTTTATGGATCATTGACAGTGTTTCATTGATGGATGCAGGCTGACGATTGCTTGCCAATATGACTCACATAATGAGTAAAGGGGCCATGCACATAGACCATATATTGAGGGAGAGGTGTTGCAACATCCTTGTCACAGCCTACTAGCACTCCCGTCGTGGMTTGAATTATAGGTTAACAATTACCTAGTTCGAGATATCCACGATGTCGTGAGGGTAGATTGRGACAGTCACTCACGAATAATTCTAAGGGGCATGCAATAAAGCAGGGTCCTTATTCCTTAGAAGCCCTTAGTCTCTCAAAAGGTTTCCCAAATGGAGTGTTGAMTCCATGGGTTGGAAAACTATCAAAACTAGTCAAAGGCGAGTGGCACCCTTGGAGCACGATGTGCATCTTGAAGGGAACGTCGCAGAATTAAAACTTGAGTCAATGAATTTAGGTGGCCTAGAAAACCTTGAGCAAATAAATAAACCCTRTAAAATCATTAAGCATTGTTGGCTTTAATTAATTAATGAATTAAGGATTTAATTAATTAATTGTGAATCCCCAAATGAAAATCTAAGAMTATGCAAAAGGTATGCCTAAGTGGGTAAGAAGACTAAAMCTAATTACTAATTAAATAACATAGGAAAGAGGCAAGTCAAAGAAAGATGAAATAATTCTAAAAGAATTAATATAATACACATGTGTGCAGAAGAAACCTAATTGGAATATAAGACAAGAAAGGAATAAAGCATGAAATAATAAGTGCACGCATAGAAGGGAATCTAGAGTCTAAACCACCACTAGTTTAACTAGAGAAGACTCTTTTTTTAACTCAACTCAGAATTAGTAAGGCGTCAGTCATTAATTGGAAACAAGGGGAATAAAGAGACAACTAGGACTGCTTTTAGGATATGTGAGGGAAATTGACATTTATTAWAATAAATTGCGGATTTACTTGTGCAACTAGGGGAAAGGGTGACAAATGTATGGGGGAAATAATTATAAATTATTTAATTAAAAAGGTGAATTAATTGTGCAAGAGGGAATGTGTCATTAAGGAAATTCTATAAAACAAATGGCAAGAATGACAAATGGGTCAAATGGGTTATGGGCAAAGTTATGCTGCGTAAATTTTGACTGATTTTACTTGTGAGAGTTGGGATACCCAACTTGAGAAAGAGAGGTGGCTCTACCTTGCGAGGTGAGCTGGGAGATATAGGATTTCTGGTGGTGCGTGTGTATGGCCCCTTTGCAGCTCGGGGGGCTAAGGAGGAAGAAGAGTACCCCTAGCGTTGGCTGGGAGGTACCGGTGAAGTCTCATAGATTGGAAAGCGGGAGCAAGGAAGGAGCGCAAGTTGATAAAGGATATCTGCAAATTCTCTTCATCAGTGTCGGTATTTTCTATTATATTTTATTGTAATAAGAGTAAATTTTTAATTAGAGTTTTGCGAATTTTTGTAGTATTATGTTGAAACTGGAATTAATTTTTATGATGGTTGAAGGTACCTGGTGTGTTTCTGTATTGAAATTGAAGTTAATTTCCCATAACTAATTAGGAATCCATAGTTTTTGCACGTCTGAATATGATTAAATCATTTTATTTCTAAGGCACCTTCCTTCCTGACAACAATGTTACCTAGAGTGACTGTCAATTATTTAATATGATCTATCGTAGTGATTGTCTCAAGCCACTGCATTTTTTTCTCTGCTATCATTGCCCATTATGCATTATGTGTAGTTTCCTCATTTACCTACTCCTGGATCTTATAAATAGACGTAAGCATGTTCCCTTCCATTTTGGTATTGGCCTCTCTGGGTAGAGTGCGCGCGGACCTTGGTATAAAGGCGTTGACTCCCTATCGTTCTAGACTTCTTAATACTTCAACTCTATCTGCTATCTCTAAGTTCAATCGTGGTCACTGCAGTTCAAGTTCAATACCTGGGCGGTGGTTACATCTCTTTGAAAAGTTGGTTACATTGTTAGGGGTGGAGCATGTTGGATGTCAGTGGAAATTTCAAAACTTAACCCGTGTTGAGAAATCCATTCGCAGTTGATATTTTAAGTTCTTGAAGCATACCATTGCCTCACTCGAAAACTTATGTTTTCATTTGGTGAAAGTGTTGTTTAATTGTGGACAATACGATTGAAACCTCCCCTCCCAATGAGTACACCTTGTTGAGAAAATCCTTGACGGAATACCAGGTCTCCCTTGCACACTTGAATCTCTCGTCTTTTGATTTACACCCTAATTGACTTGTAGTAAACTAGGCCTTACACCTTCTTATCAATTTAGTTTTGTATGTTTTATGTCTGGCTAAATTTGAAGGATCCTCTTAGAAAAGTCAGGATGATTGATAAGTGAGACCCAGTGAACCAAGTCCTTGTTCATTCATGTCATCCCTGCCCTAAACTTTAGTTAGATGTATGTAAAATCCCTCCTTCAAGATGGATGTCTTAGCATATAAATTATTACAAAGATGCTTATTTTGGCAATGGACGACTTGTTGTTCCGTCGCTCCAAACTTCCCTTACGGGCGAGACATTTCTTGAACATGAGTTGACCTCCCTTACAACCACCCAATGAATTATTGTCATGTTAAAACAATGATCTCTAATGTAGTGGAATATCCTGTCGCGCCTTGATCATTGACTTATGATCAATTAGTAATTGTATTCTCGTGAGCCATTTAAAATGAATTGTTTACACTTGCGCCTCTAGAATAGTGTTGGCATGCGATTGATTAAATAGAATCTCTTGTGCCATTGAAGTAATGTTGATGTGTGATTATTTAAGTACTTAGTTTACTTGCACCATTAATTATGTGGATGTAGGATTGATTTGTGATTAAACTACTTGCACAATGAATAAAATTGATGATTACTTCTGCACCTTAAATTTAATGTGATTGCATTTATGTGATTAGATCTCTTTGTGTTATGAATTAAATTGATGATTACTCTTTCTCCTTAACTTTAATGTGATGTATGATTGAATTGATGTGATTAGATTTCCTTGCGCAATGAATAAAATTGATGATTAGCCATGCGCCTTAAATTTAATGTGATTGCATTTATGTGATTAGATCTCTTTGCGTGTTGAAATAAATTGATTATTACTCTTGCACCTTAACTTTAATGTGATGTATGATTGTATTGATGTGATTAGATTTCCTTGCGCAATGAATAAAATTGATGATTAATCATGCACCTTAAATTTAATGTGATTGCATTTATGTGATTAGATTTCCTTGAGCAATGAATACAATTGATGACTTCTCTTGCGACATGAATAATATCGATTATGAATGATTGAGTATTTAAATTCTCTTGCTCCATGAACAATAATGATGTTGATTGATTGAGCTAGTTGGTTTTTGACTTGATTTTGTTAGTGGGATTTAGATATCTCCTTGTTCCTTAGAAAAGTCGCCATCCTTGAGACCTTAAGTGGTCAAAATCAATTGGATGAATCTTGGGCTTGAGCGTTGTTTATGTGTCCTGGAGGTCCTAACCATGGAGGATAGGTTGGGTGGGTAGTTATTTCATATTCAGTGACATGGTTGATCATTATCTATATTGCTTCGATTGATTGAGATGTGTTGAACTACATCACTATTTATGTTTATGTGATGATCGTGTGTCACTATCATTTATGTTATTGTGTGGCTTGTGTTGTTATTGATTACAATGATACATTGCTTGTAATGATTTTAATTATGATGACATGTTGATTATGTGTTGTTGTGAATTAGGTGCTAACGTTAATTTCCTAATGCTTTTTAAAAAAAATTACCTATTGTGCTTCGCTCTTCCTAGTCGTAATGGAGGGGTCGTTACATTTCTATTCTTTGCATACATAAATCCATTGTATTTATATAAACCAAAATATCCATATTTTACATTAATCAATCCACTATGCATTAGACAAATATAAAAGAAAATAAAAGACTTAATGAATACACATTCACAAGAAAATACTCACATATGAACCATGAAGAAGTGTAACAAATGAATTACATAATTCTTCAACTTAAATTTGCATGATTGTATTATATCCACCCAATGGGGTCCACATGGGATTCAGTTTTTGACCAATATCCTATCACGTGCATTCATAAAGAGGGTTTTGAAATTGTGAAAAATAAAGTCAATATATTGTTCTATATTAAAGTGGGGTGGGGGGGATTATTTTTTAATTGAAGCATGGATATAGATATTTGGGGGTGGGGGAGTGGGGGGAGCGAGGGTGTGTTATAGGGGGATTCCAGGTGTGTTATATTCAATGGTCAAAGTTTTATGTTAAGGCCCTAAACAAATCCCCATGTAAACCATAGATATTTAGTTGTTGTATTTATATTGTTATATTAGTATTCTAGGCTAGACCTTTTTAATTGTAATTGTACCCTTGGTCTCCTATATATATACCAAGGAGACCTAGTTTTAAGAGTATCTCATATTGTCTTGTGCATTGCATATATTGTAAAAGGAGGTTTCCCCTTGAAGTGGATTATGCTTTGACTATTTTTGGAGTTTGTTTCATAACATTTGGAATCAGAGAATATGATCTTAGGGTTTCCCTCCTTCAATTAAGACATCTTGGAATTTTTTATATAATTTTTTTTATGGGATGCTTTAGACAACAAAATTTTGGGTATATCAAGAAGACATATCGAGGTACATATAAAAATTTCAGGTATTGGTTCATTATAATTTCATAGATATAGCTCATGGAAGTTAGGGTTTGTGACTAGTCCATAAATTTGTTTCAAACGAGTCATCTTGGAACTTTTGCTATAACTTTTTTTGGAAAGATTTCATATTGTAAAATTTTCAATATTTTGAGGAGAAATAACAAAGTACTTTTGGTAAAAATTTATAAGATATAGGCTATGGAAATTAGGGTTATTTGATTAGTCCTAAAACTAGTCTCAAACACATGTTATTGGTATAAGTGACATATTTGAAGCTTGGTAAGCCCAAATTGAGGGCCACCAATTCCTTTGGAAAGAAGATAGAATATACTATTTCAGGTAAAAAATTCATAATCATATCTAAAATATCGGACGCATGGAATTCCATACAAATTTTCTATCTGGAAAGGGATAAGAATCAAGAAGTTTTGGGAAGGTTACCATAACTTTCACTTGGCACATCAAATTTTGGTTAGACATGTGGCATTGCAGGGAAGATGTATCAAAGTACTACAAGAAGAAATTTCAAACTTGGAAGGGACAAAATTTTATAGATACATCAAGAAAAAGGTTGGCTAGTAGGACAGTCTCAAAATTAGGGTTTTAATGGTACACAAATTACAATTGGCTTAACTTTTGATTGAAATATTTTGGTGACTCAAAATTTGTGATAAAGAGAAAAAACAGGAGAATTATTGATTTTGTCCCACATGGAAAAGGGTGCTCCAAAAATTACTTATCCCATTAAACCTCCAGAAAGATCAACCAGGACTCATAAATAAAATGAAGATATACAAAATCAACTATCAATTCTAATAATCAAATTAATTAATTTAATGATATGTTAGTGAAAAAGTTTGATTTGATAAACGTACAAACAAAAATGGAATGAAAGATGAAAAATAAAATGAATGATAATAGGGAATATATGGAACAGAAGATGAAACATATGGAAATTAACATGAATGATAATAGGGTACATATGGAAAAGAAGATGGATGAAAATAGAGAACAAATGGAAAAGAAGATGGATAAAAAGATGCAAGAACTGCAAAATTATATGGCAACGATCTTGTTACGTACCCTAAATAGTAGATATCAAGACACAAGTAAATCATGTAAATGTGGAGAAAATAAAGATTGATCCCCAAAAACATGATTATTCATCATCTCCATATCCACATCATCGACGGTTCCACTTGGCACCAAGGAACTACTTAATTCCCAATATTTATATGAGGAAGTTTGATGTAAAGATCCCATAACATGGATATTTCAGATGGAGCAATTATTTGATCTACACCAAGTGTCAACCTTACAAAATATAACACTTGCATCCTTGTATTTAGAGAATTATCAATTTGTTTGGTATCAATGGTTTTGTGAAAGAAAAAATGATTCTATTCTATTATCTCTTGGTCCTTTTATGGATGAATTGATAACATATTACAGAGATATTAAGAGAAATACATTCTTTAGTCAATTGATAAATATTTGACAAAGAGGTCCAATTATATAGCACATTCAACAATTCCAAAAAATAAGTCTCAGTGCAAAGAAAATTCCAAAGGATAATTTGCCAGATATCTTTATGGGCACTTTAAAGGAGAACATTCAACATGAGATGTGTCTCTTTGAACCTAAATCCCTAGAGCATGCTTTTAGTATGGGAAGGAAAGTAGAAAGTAAAAATATGATTACTATAAGAGTGATCTCTAACAAGTATAGAGAGCACCATGCTCCCTCTTCTAACTTAACTCAACCTGTTGAGTCACAACATTACCATCTTTTGACATCATTTCCCCTTATTTTTAATCCCTTGTTGCTTACCTATAACCTTGGATTAGTCCATTTTGATGCTCATATGTGGGATATAGGCTCAAGGTGTCTTCCATTTGCATTTATTTAGTATTTTGATTGAATTTATGATTAAATATTAGAAAAAGAATGTATTTTGCATTTATATTTGAAAAATGGGTTAGTTTGTTGATTGTTGCAGGAACAGTTAAAACTAGCAACAACTACAAGATAAATTGAAACCCATCACAGTTGTTTGATCTCATATTAACACAACAAAAAGAAGGAAAAGGACAATATGGGAACATTCCATATTTTCAGGATATGTATCATTGTCCATATGAGATTGAACCTCTAAGGATAACCCAGTCAAACCAAGGAAATTTATCTCTTGGGTTTATATATCAACAAATTCTAGATTTCAAGACATATTCATATTTGAAGAGATATGAATTGGTTCCTTGAGATTTTTGGTATGAGGCATTAGCAAGTCAAAACATATATCTCCACAAAAAATCTCAACATCTGAAATTGTACTTTGAGAGATATTATTGATTTACTAAATCTGTAGTTATTTCCTCTTGCTCCAAATCCATATAGTCAACATATTTGAATTCCTCTTCAAACACCAAAGATATGCATGGATTTGGGATCATTAGTCAACTATCTTGGATATAGATATTGTTAGCGATATTTCTTGTCTTGGGAGTAGGTGTACCCAAGTTTGCAGATTGCACGAGAAGCACCCGAGCATAACGCGAGAGAATCCTGTTTTTTAGCAGCAAGTCAAGCAAGCGAGCAAAGTTGTTCCATCGGCGGCTGAGATCCATCCATAGAAGCGGATCGATGGCCATCGGGTTTTCGGGGCCGACCAGTTGCCCAGGGTTTAGCAAGGGGAAGCGCCATGGTTCAAAACATATTGGGACCGTCCGATCCAGCTGGGACAGGTGGCATCTGGTCGGCATATCGGGTATCGGAGTTTCGAGGAGCAAGTGCCCTTTGTTTTTTTCATTTTGAAATCTCGAACCCCGAATTTCCGATGGCGCCCAGAATCGGGCCCATGGTTTTGGCGTCTGGTCATCAAGAAGGAGTCCTAGGGAAGGGGCGTTTATGTTTGTCATTTGGCCACTCGGGCCCCGAAACGTCGAGCTAAATCGCAGAGGGAAGGCACAGTGATGTCCCATGTACCGATTCGATGTGGGCTAAATCCCTGTACCTGCTGGAGATTAATGAAGAAAAGAGAGGATGGATCAAAACTCACATCACTCATTTATCGCAGAGTATGGAGATCCCGGACGAAAGTATACCTAGGAAGGTCCCCTGTACCGGTTCTCTTTAGGAAGGTCACGCCGAGTCTTCAACTCACTAGAGGAACCTGCACACGCCAATTCAACATTCAAAGGGCTCAGCTACCCCCCTGGCGTGAGCCATGCTGAATTAAAGAGGTATATGACAGGGGAACAAAGGACAGATTTGATTGAGGAGACGTCACCCATTGAAAGTTCTGAGACGCCTCTACTGGGAAAAAGGAAGAGAAGCGTATATGTAGGCATTTTTGCCATTAGGTAATGATCGATGGTTGAGCAGAGCTCCCTACTGTAATGTTTTAACAACTATTCTAGCTTTCAGCTTATGCATCTGTATATGAGATTTCTTGTTTTATGACAGACAGTTCTTCTTACTCCATCTAATTTTCGTCTCATGCTAAGAGAGTTTGTGATTGACTGAGTCACGCGAGTTATTGCGGTTATGTTATGATAAAATATTTATTGTTGCATTGCTGCATTCTCTGGCTTTGCGTTTGAATGTAAGATGATATCGCATTTGGACATCTTCTTCCTCAGTCTGTTAGAAACATGTTGTTTATAACAGACCTCCGCTTTTCTCTTGTACAAGTCTTCTACCTGTTCACCCTTTACTACAATTCACTGTCTGAAGTTTACGCAAGACATCACTTGCTCATGCATACCTGGCCTAGTTTCAGAGTTGGAACGCTATTGTTTTGAGTTTTCTGCCATTCGATCACCCATCTATGAACAACTGTGACATAAAACTGATGGGCGTCGGGCTCTGCTCCTGTTAGCAATCCAGGAGTGACTGCTGTCACCAACATTTCTGGCGCCCTTGCCGGGGACGAAGTTGAATATTTTCCCTGGGATTGAATGACAACGATTAACTGATTCTGAAGGTGCATCAGATATCAGAATTATTAATATTGTTGTTGTGCACCTGGCGACTCCATTGTGACGACTCCGCTGGGGAGAACCTGCTCTATCAATTGTGGCTTTCAGAGGCAGATACACGCGGTCTCATCCACAACTGCCCCTAGCTACACCTGAAACCGATACAGAGGTGGTTCTCAAAAAATGAAAGGCCCCTGAAGAAGAAGCTTCCACCACCAAAACAAGTAATCTGCCATCTCCTTCTGTAAGAACTCTATTTTCTCCCCCTCAATTTCTTGATAGACCTCCTTCACAAGTTTCCCGTTTCCTGAATTTTGGGAGTGTTCCTGCTGATTTTTCCCCTCCTGGTCTAGGATTGGAGGGACAAATCCTTGTCACTCCCCTCTCCTCATAAGATGTACCTTGGCGTAGACCCACGACCACAGAAGATTTCCCCACTCCTGTACAAGGAGGAGCACCTGCTGACTTGAGCTTGTTAGCCTTCTCCTTGAATCCCCTTTTGTTTCCCTCCCCACTCCGAGATTCATTCCCGGTAGCCCCTTCGCAAACTCCTTCTCCTCTGAGTTCTCCTCCACCTAATATTCCTATGGCCGAAGCAAATCCCCCTATGACCGAAATAGAGGTCATCATAGCCGCTAGGTACGCTCCTCTTGTATTACCACAGCTTCTCAATGCCCTCCCACCAGAAGGATACCTTAAACAACTGCCAAAGTTTACAGGCGAGGGGGACATAGCTGCAGAAGAGAACCTATCATCCTTCTACACTTTCGCGGATGATAATGTTATCATGCACACAGACGTATGGATAAGAATTTTTGTCCATAGTCTCCAAGGAGAGGCTAGGAAATGATTCAAGGCCCTGCCTCCTAGATCTATTGATGGGATCATAGCTTTAGATAATGCCTTTTTGAGACAGTGGGGAGATAAAAAAGACTTCATGTATTACATGACAGAGTTTGGGTCGTTGAAGAGAAAGGAAGGAGAGTTTGTTTCTGACTTCTCCAAGAGATTTAATAAAATGTACAAAAAAATTCCTGCTGAGATAAAGCCCTCGGAAGCCTCTGCAAAGATCACTTACTCCAGCGCCTTCGATCCTGATTTCTACCTACTGCTAAGGGAGAGAAGAGCTGCTACGCTAGCACACATGCAGGACACAGCCGTGGAGGTAGAATCCAACATATTGGCTGTCAACCGACTCAGGAACGTCGGTGATAGAAATACGTCCAAGAACAGGCCTGAAACTTCCTCATCCAGTTCCTCTCCCCTGCCCCATTAAACAGATGAGACAGCTAGAGAAATAAAATCGCTTGCTGCCAAGATAGAAAGGTGGGAATTAGAGGGGAAGCCCATGTACAAAAATCCCCTAAACACTGATAATAGAGGTTTCAGACGACCTGCTAACAATATACCTCAGGTCCTCCTGAGAGAATAGAGGGGAAATGATAGAGAAGATCAAAGGGTTCAAACCCCCCTCCAAAACAACCTAGTTGATCATGAGGAAAGAGAGGAGATAGATGAGTTTGGCCCTGAAATTCACTGTATTGAAGAAGCTCCCCCTTTTCCCCATTTGACGCAGTCCGCATATGAAGAATCCCTGATAATCACTCAAATTCATGAGTTGGGGAAAGAGCAAAGGGCCGGTCACGCTTCTAACAGATATAATCTCATGTCGAGAAGGAAGGAAGGAGACTTTGATAGCCCAGACCAACCCCTCATAGCAGAAAGACCTACTAGATCTGCAGCAGCTGTTACTAAGGATAAAAGAGCTCAGAGCGCTTTGCCAGCAGTCAAAGAACCCGTCACCGAGGTAAGGGAATATCCTAAGCCCATTCCATCCTTTAATTTTGAACATGAAATTCAAAAGATCAGGATCCCCGTCCCCCTTTCAGAGCTAGGTAAAAACAAAGATTTTAAAAGATCCCTCTCCAAGCTGCTACAATCCAAGTCCCCCCAGCCCCCCTCTGATTTAGTAAACCTTCAAGATGAGAAGCCAGCCGTCATCTTAGGCCCTATGGTAGAAGACAGATATGACTCATCCCCCCCCTTCTACACATCCCTGAACATACATGATAAAATGCTGCATAATTGCCTCATGGATTCAGGGGCTTCCCATAACCTTATGCCAAAAATAGTCATGGAAGAATTGGGACTGGAGGTGACAAGAAATTATCATGATTTGTATTCCTTCGATTCAAGGAGAGTGTAGTGTCTAGGAGTCATCAAAGACCTGGTGGTCTCCCTGTTTCAGCTGCCCATGAAAAGCGTGGTCATGGATATTGTGGTAGCCGACGTTTCCCCCAAATTTGGTATGCTATTGTCTAGATCGTGGATTAAAAAACTTGGAGGGACACTAAAGATGGATCTCACATATGCCACCCCCCTCAAAGCTCCCATGTGTGGAAGATGTTTTTTAACGGAGCTTCTTCTAGCGAAGGTGCTGGCGCTGAAGTGGTTTTCATATCACCTTGTCAAGAAGTCGTGTCCCTGTCATACAAGCTGGAATTCGAAGCCACCAACAACGTGACAGAGTATGAAGCTCTTGTTCTGGGTATGAGGGTCGCAAAGGAGATGGGAATTGAAGAAATGGCAATATTCGGAGATGCTGAGTTGATTATTCAATAGGTAAGGAATGCTTATCGTGCCCATAATCCCCGGTTCAGGAATTATCGGAATGAAGTATGGGACCTTATTGATAATTTCTTCTTGGCTTTTAACATTTCTTTCATTCCGAGGGGAGAAAATACTTTGGCCGATTCTTTAGCTGTCTCAGCTAGTTTGCTCAAGTTTCCTCTGCCGCCTATGGTAAAAAATGATGTTGATATAAGATATAGTCCC
>JASDQU010014379.1:38338-62510 GCA_032191745.1 Picea mariana
CCTGAATCCCAATAAGTCCCTGTTTGCTATGCAGGAAGGGAAGTTATTGGGACATATAGTATCGACAGCAGGGGTGAGAATTGATCCCAGCAGGGTGGATGCAATTCAAGCCTCGTCACTTCCCAGGTCTAAAAAAGAGGTTCAGGCCTTTTTGGGGAAAATTAATTTTCTAAGGAGGTTTGTCTCAAATTTTGCCGAGCTAGTGAAACACATCACGGCCATGCTTAGGAAGGGAAACGAAGTGAAATGGACCACTGAGCCCAGGGCCTCTTTTGACCAAATAAAAAAGACATTGACTGAGGCACCTGTGCTTATCAGTCCTGACTATTCCAAAGAGTTCCTAATTTTCTCCTTTACTTCTTTTGATACAGTGGCGGCGGTCTTATTGCAGAAAAATGAGGAAGGGCGTGAGCAGCCCATCGCCTTCTTCAACAGGGTGTTAAGAGACGCAAAGAGCAGATATGAAATCATGGAGAAGCAGGCCTATGCCTTAGTGAAAGCTCTTAAAGCTCTCATAGTCTATGTATTGCATTCAAAAGTAACATCATATGTTCCTTCAGCTTCTGTGAAGGACATCCTTGTGCAGCCTGATGTAGATGGGAAAAGAGGCTGATGGATCGCAAAAATTATGGAATTTGACTTAGAAATAAAACCCACCAAGTTGGTTAAGGGGCAAGGTTTAGCCAAGCTACTGGCTGAATCCAACTGCGAAGCCTTGGGAATTAGTTTCATCAATACTCGCCTAGGATCTCAGCAAGCTGAATCGCCCAGCCAAGGCTCTCAAGATGGCTTATCGCTGGCAGAATGTGCCTGGTATTGTGACATTCTGTATTTTCTGCAGGAGTTGAAGCCCCCCAATGGAATGGGAAAAAGTAAAGCGAGGGCTCTTAAGCTCATGGCGGTCAGTATTTCCTCATTGACCAAACCTTGTACTGGAAAGACCCTCTAGGGGTATTTCTGAGATTCCTGAACCCACAGGAGGCCTAAAAGGTTACGTTTGATTTTCATAGCGGCCTTTGCGAAGGTCATCATTTCTGGAAGACCACAGCCCACAAGATACTCTAAGCGGGGTATTATTGGCCCACATTGTTCCCCGATGTTTGCAGGGAGACCTGAGCATGCACCAAATGTCAAAAGTTCTCGGGAAAGCAACAGCTCAAATCCCTACCATTGAAACCCATAGTAGCTTCGGCACCTTTTCAGCAGTGGGGGTTGGACTTCATCGGAGAAATTCATCCTCCCTCAAGTGGTCAGCACAGATGGATCCTAACTACAACAGATTATTTCACCAAGTGGATAGAAGCTGTCTCCACCAGAAGCGCATCACACAAAGTAATTATCAGCTTCCTGGAGGATATCATAGCCCGATTTGGATGTCCCAGTAGAATCGTCACCGATAATGCTGCTTCTTTCAAATATGAACCTCTAATTAAGTTCTTTGAGCAGTTCCAGATCTCGCTAATTCACTCCAACCCCTACTATCCCCAGGGCAATGGTTTGGTGGAATCCTCAAACAAAAGCCTGATAAAGATTATCAAAAGATTGTTAGAGGATAACAAAAGAGCCTGGGATTCAAAGTTAGTTTGCTCTGTGGGTCGATCGTGTCACAACGAAGAAGTCTCTGGGCACTTCGCCATTTCAACTAGTCTACGGAGCAGAGGTGATTTTCCCTACTCATCTTGCCTTACCTGTGGCAAAGTTCTTTCAAGACTACGAGGGAGAACCAAATCTTATGATCAGAAGAATTCATCAGATAGTGGAAGTGCAGCAGATCAGAGAACAAGTGAGGGACGTGGCTTATAGTCATCGGCAGAAGATCAAGCAGGCTTTTGACAGAAAATTCAAGAAAAAGGAGTTCGAGATCGGGGATTTGGTATTTAAGTGGGATGCACCCAGACAGGATAAAGGAAAACATAGCAAGTTCGACGCCCTCTGGATCGGCCCCTTCAAAATCTCTGAGATTTTCTCCAACAACACATACGGGTTGCAGAATCTGGAGGGTGAAGAGGTTTTCAACAGCCCAGTGAATGGGCATTTTTTGAAAAAATGTTTTATTTGAGCCTTAGACGGCTCCTCTGTTTGTAAATATTGTCCTTTTTACCTTTGTGTATTTTCTTTTTTACATGTTTTCGGCTTAATAAGTGATTCCATAGCCCAATAGCAAGGCACTGAAGCTGCGGAAGGAGTTCTTAGAGCATCGCAGGGACGACTCTATCCCCCATGGAGCCTAATGTTAGCGATATTTCTTGTCTTGGGAGTAGGTGTACCCAGGTCTGCAGTTTGCACGAGAAGCACCTGAGCATAACGCGAGAGAATCCCATTTTTTAGCAGCAAGTCAAGCGAGCGGGCAAAGTTGTGCCATCGATGGCTGAGATCCATCCATAGAAGTGGATCGATGGCCATCGGGTTTTCGGGGCCGAGCAGTTGCCCAGGGTTTAGCAAGGGGAAGCGCCATGGTTCAAAATATATCGGAACCGTCTGATCCAGCTGGGACAGGTGGCATCCGGTCGGTATATCGGGTATCGGAGTTTCGAGGAGCAAGTGCCGCTTGTTTTTTGCATTTTGAAATCCCGAACCCTGAATTTTCGATGGCGCCCAGAATCAGGCCCATGGTTTTGGCGCCTGGTCATCAAGAAGGAGGCCTGGGGAAGGGGCGTTTATGTTTGTCATTTGGCCACTTGGGCCCTGAAACATCGAGCTAAATCACAGAGGGAAGGCATGGTGATGTCCCAGGTACCGATTCGATGTGGGCTAAATCCCAGTACCTGCTGGAGATTAATGAAGAAAAGAGAGGATGGCTCAAAACTCACATCACTCATTTATCGCAGAGTATGGAGATCCCGGCCGAAAGTCTACCCGGGAAGGTCCCCTGTATCGGTTCTCTTCAGGAAGGTCACACCGAGTCTTCAACTCTCCAGAGGAACCTTCACACGCCAATTCAACATTCAAAGGGATCAGCTACCCCCCTGGCGTGAGCCATGCTGAATTAAAGAGGTATATGACAGGGGAACAAAGGAAAGATTTGATTGAGGATACGTCACCCATTGAAAGTTCTGAGACGCCTCTACTGGGCGAAAGGAAGAGAAACGTATATGTAGGCATTTTTGCCATTAGGTAATGATCGATGGTTGAGCAGAGCTCCCTACTGTAATGTTTTAACAGCTATTCTAACTTTCAGCTTATGCATCTGTATATGAGATTTCTTGTTTTATGACGGACAATTCTTCTTACTCCATCTAATTTTCGTCTCATGCTAAGAGAGTTTGTGATTGACTGAGTTGCGCGAGTTATTGTGGTTATGTTAGGATAAAAGATTTATTGTTGCATTGCTGCATTCTCTGGCTTTGCGTTTGAATGTAAGATGATATCACATTTGGACGTCTTCTTCCTCAGTCTGTTAGAAACCTGTTGTTTATAACAGACCTCCGCTTTTCTCTTGTACAAGTCTTCCGCATGTTCACCCTTTACTACAGCTCACTGTTTGAAGTTTACGCAAGACCTCACTTGCTCATGCATACCTGGCCTAGTTTCAGAGTTGGAACGCTATTGTTTTGAGTTTCCTGCCATTCGATCACCCATCTATGAACAACTGTGACATAAAACTGATGGGCGTCGGGATCTGCTCCTGTTAGCAATCCAGGAGTGACTTCCGTCGCCAACAGAGATAATATTAGAACTCTTGATATGATTAGATTGAGTTGTTAGCAAAGATCTTGGAGTTATTTATAAATTATTTTTTAGTTGTTAATTATTAGTAAATGGCTGCAACCACATGAGAAATTTGTAGATCTACATTTATTTTTCCGTTTCAAGCAAGTTTGTGTATAAAAGAGAGTGTCTTCTCAATTTTAGAGGAGTATCCTTAGAGGAATAATCCAATAGATCATGGGTTAGTTTTGTATGTTGTAAACACAATTTTTTTTTAGATTATTAAAAAGATGTTTTTAGATTTGGCGTGGATATAGTTCTTTGGGTTATGCAGTTTCCAACAACGTGTTCCGGAAAAGGAAGGGCCCCCTTGTTCTGGTACACTATTGTCCATTTTTATTTGTTGTTCATTTACATTTCATGCATTTCACTTTGGATTCATATTTGTTTTTGTGACATTTCAACTTATTGTTGTGTGGTATGTAGAGTGTTTAATTCTATTTTTTGAACTTGCAACTTGAATAATTCACTACTAAATTATAATTGAAAGGGACCAAAACAGAGTATTGATGCAATAAATTTCAAGTATTTCATTTGAATATATATCTTTAGCATGTGGATATGACACTTGTGGTTTAAGTAGATTGTAATTTAATATTGAGTTCGTATTCATTGCAAGCCAACTTTCCAATTTTTATTTATATTTAAGTGTGGTGTGCATATAGGTTTTTGAAAGTGAATCTACTTAACTAAAACCAAAATCGAAAAGGTTGAAAACAGAGTCACTACAACAAAACTCAAACCTTCAGTTTGAATGAAATGTTGCAGCATGTTATTTGACATTTATGGCATGATTGGATTATATTTAATGTTATATTGTAATTCATTACAAAAAAAACCTTCTGAACTTTTGAGTTATCTTTCTTTATTTTTTAATTGATTTTGCATTTCCGATTTGAGTGATCATTGATTAAGTGATATTCTTAAAAAATACCAAATCACAAAACTGTTGCAGAAAGATTCAATTCTTAAAGTTGGATACTTAATGTAACCTGATTCTTTAGCATTCTTGGGTAAAGAAGGGTAAAAATCAACAATGAAATTGTAGTAGTTTTGGATTTTCATTTATTCTTAAAAGTCATTTCTTAGTATAACTCTGTTCCAGTTTTCAAATAGACATATTCATATTAGAAACTACAAAAGAACTAATTTTGCATATATTGTGCATAACACTTCATAAGTAAATAGTAACTTCGGGTTGACATATAAATGAAACAAAATTTCATGATATATATAAATTTCTTGTCATTTTTGGCATCGTTGTCGGGGAAGTGCTAAAAGGAATTAGGAACTTTGTAGCATTAGTTTTAAAAATGCATATATGAATGAATGTAGGGGAGTAGAGATGGTAAGGAACAAAGACAAATTCACTATATAATCTCTATGGTGTAAAAAACCGACACATTCACTATATTATCTTGTGTTGAGTTTCTATTTCACTAAGTTCAAAATCATGGTAGTTTAAGAATGCATGAATAGGTCTAGAGATACTAGAAGAAGAAGAACCCCGATCACTCAACTCGTGGTGTAGTAAGAACCACTCCATCTACTAACCCATTGGCAAGTAAATCTATAAGAGGAGGACAAATAAGCAATTTCAGGAGTTAAAAGGGATGTAGAACATTCACTAAAGGACAATAAGAAAAATAAGGGAAAATACTCTTTTTCATTGTTCTGGTTTGCATTAATATGGATACTTTAGCCTTTAATGACAATATGACTTTTGGTGCAAATAATATTTCTTCTGCCAATCAATTTCATTCACATTTTTATTTACATTGACCAATTTCAAGCATGCACAATTTAATTTTCATTTTAAAGAACCTCTAGCCACTCCATCTCACTCCATTTCATCTCATGTTGATAACTATTGCACTATTATGATAAGATTACTTGTATCCACCTATATGATCTACTCTTCACTATCTAATTCAACCCTATGGTGCACTAAATGCAAGAAGAACATGGATGTTTAATTCTATAATTCTCCATATCTCAGGTTGCTTAAGAATATTTTGTTGCTTGCTATGGTTGTTGACTTCCAAAATCTTTTATTGATTTCCTCCATAACCCTAATCAAACCTTTACACAATGTTCAATCCTTATCCTTTCTCCCTTCTTTTTTATCCACTACCATGCCCTACACAATTTTATTTTTTCTTTCCTTTACACTCTTCTTCTTTAACTTTCTCTTCCTCGTCTTCTTTCTTTCTTCTCTCTATTTTAATTTACACTTCTTATCTCCTATCCACTAATTTTCTTTTTTCTTTCTTTCTATTACCTACCCTATTCTTGTTTKCTACTCTCTTTTCTTCATCCTACTATTCATTCATTCWTTCTTCTTTTTGTGTGTTATTTCATCTTTCTTATTACTATTTATTCACTTATTGCCTACCTTCCTTTACTATTTCTTTACTCATTTCACTCACTTTTKCTTTCATCAAATCTTTCATATCATTTTTTCACTAACTTTTATTCACTCATCTCACTCACTTTTTCTTTCATTATATCTTTACTTCCTCTTATTTCATACTCTCACTAATTCATTCATTTTTTTTACCGTATACTACTTTAYACCACCTTACCGCTTGTAACCTTTTTTTTTTTTCTCTCTCRCTCACTTGCCTTCACTTCCTTCATTCTAAATCACGTCTATTACAAGCCTCCATTCCATGCCATGAACACCACACACTTTGTCATTTTGTCTCTTCAAGTTTATGCATTAATATATGCTATATTAATGAATTGAGCATCATTTTAGGTCAATGATCCAAAGGARGAGGAAAATGAAGGATAAGCATGTTTCCAAAGGATTATCAAACACCTCAAGGTAAGCATGAATTTCAATTTMTTAGCATACTTATAAATGATAATTTCTCATCCAAACTTGCATATTAATAAAATTTAGCAYAATGAAGAAATGATGCAGAAAACAAATGGCTACAAATTCATCAAGGGGCTACAAGTCTTCTAAAGGTCAAATCATAAGATTTAAGAGATATGTATTGGAAAATATTTTGTGTAGAGACTCATTAAATCATATTAAACACACTCACCAAAACAATTTCATATCTTGGTCAGAATTTAGGAGAAATGGCATGTTTTTAGATTCTTGTTGCAAGTGGAATTAGAAAGCCTCCTAAAAACATAGTTGGGACAGTCATGATTTAAGGTTTCAAATGAAATCATTTTAAAAACTTGTTTATAAAAGAGATATAACTTAGAATATATTTTACATACCAGCTTGAATCACCTCATTTCAATGTCAAATGAAAAATATATGCCCAATTTAGTGACTACCTGTCTTAAAAACAACATTGTTAAACTCTTCCTCCTAGACTGTTCATTAGTAGTTTTGAGATATCACATGAAAATATTTATAAAACATGTTTACATGGGAGATAAATAAATTATTATAATTTAATCTACCTCTAGAATCATGTTAATCAAACTTCAGATGAAAATTTTGTACTAAATAGAGTCATTGCTGGTCTAAATTGGAAACCAAAACAATTCTCCCCTGCAGACTTTTCTTCATCAAATTTGAATTGTTATTTCTTATTATTTTAAAAACATGTTTCTATTGGAGATACCTGCATGAATCTACTTTCATATCCAATTGTAATCAGGTCAGTCTGTCAACAAACGAAAAATATACACTAACAAATGTGATTGTTGGTCTAGGTAGAAATCCATAAACAACTTTGTCAAGCAAGTTGTTCCTCAACATGTTTGACACATCATTTCATGGCACTTTGAAAATATGTTTCTAATGGAGATACCCCTATGAATCCACTTTCATCTGGATTTGGAATCAAACCAATCGGACATCAAATGAATATTTTATCAACGAAATATCGTTGGGTAGTCTAGGTGGCCACCACTCCTCAACAGGTAAAAACACGATTTTTTCTTTGTTCATATTTTCTTGGATTTATTTTATATGCATTATTTGTGATTGTTTTTCATATTTATTGGAAGAAAAAATCCCAATCACCTCTTTTCTTCCATGATCTAACATTTTATTGTAAATAAACGCTATTTTTTTTTGTTGAAGTTTGAGTAGCTTCGAAAGATATTCTTATTGTATTTGTATTGTATTAGACCAAGTCAAAACCCTATAGAATAATATTATGTTTTATTTGTAAATTAAGCCCTATTTTTCCTTTGTAAGAGTCAAATGTAAATTAGAAAGTGTCAATTGTACAATTCGGGCCTGACCTAATTAAAGGGTGACTTAACTACTATTTATATGAGGCTAGGCACCTCACTTGAAGAACACACAACACAAGTATTAGAAGGAGACACGAGTACAAAGGAGGGGTTTTTTCGTGGAGGCTTTTGGTTATCTCTTGGTCTATCTTTCTTGGTCTAGTGTTGCACTACTCTATTATGGTCAAGGTTTATGGTCTATCTTCTGGTTATCTTCTGTTTTGTGAGATCTCTCTTGAACAGAGACATTGTACTTGTTGACGAATCTATATTGAAGAAGCTTTGATGGGTTTTCTCCCCCAAGAGGGTTTCCCRGTATAAATCTTGTGTATAATGTGGATGTCTTTCTTTTAGTGATCCTTATGCATGTAGTTATTGTTCTAATAGTTAAAAGTTAAAGAATACAGAATACACTTAACTTCTTAAGAGAAATTTTAACATGGTATCAGAGMAGGCCTAAAAGAATCCACTTTCACAGTCTAGAGGAACTCGTTGGGGAAAACAATACCATAGGAAGACTCTCCTAACCCTAGCACATATCTTCCCTGAACCAGTTTTGTAGCTTTCACAGTTTATGAAAATTAGGGTTTCTGCATAAAACCCTAGGTGATGATGATATCACCCACCTTCTGAAGGACACTGGTCAATATAAAGCCATCAAGTAGCTCGCCTAAGGAGGGCGTATATTTTCCTTGGGTCAAAATTCCAAAATTCTAAAGTTGAAAAATTAGGGATTCCTCATGAAACCCTAGATCAAGACGTCTAGGCAACTGGAGACTGAAGTTGGAGCAGATCACCTTGGCATAACACACTATCTGGTAAGTTCAAAACCTTTCTTTGAAACGTTTTTATTTTCTTGTTGTATTTTCATCCAAGGGAAAGATGACTTCCAACACTAAGCTTGATGAGAAGCTTGAGGGTGCTGATAACTTATGAGCATGGAATTATAGAGTAATGCTCATTCTAGAAGAGAATGATCTAGAAGGTTTCGTCAAAGAAGAAGTTCCAGAACCATAGGAAGATGAGGCCAAGTCAAAGCACAAGAAGACCCTGGTTAGGGAAAAGAGGATTATCACTAATTCTATCAAGGATCACTTGATCCCTCATGTCTCATCATTGAAGACTCCAAGGAACTGTTTGATTCCCTATCCCGATTATATGAAGGAAAGAATATCAACCGAAAGATGGCGTTGAGGACACAACTCAAGAGTGTGAAGATGCAGAGTTCAAAAACCATTCAATCCTACTTCATGAGGGTGTCTCAAATCAAAGAACAACTTGAAATCATTGAAGACACAATTGAAGAAGTTGAAATGGTGATGACTACATTGAATGGTCTCCCAAGATCTTGGGAATCATTCATTCAGGGAATCTGTTCAAGAAGAAATCTAACAAAGTTTATCATGCTATGGGAAGATTGCACTTGAGAAGAAGCTAGATTGGAAGAAAGAAAAGAGAAGTTGGGAGATGATGAAAATCAAGCATTAGCAACACATGCCAGAAAAGGAAAGAGTAGGAAAGAGGTTCATCCCCACAAAAAGACACAAAAGACACAAAAGACACAAAAATTTCAAAAGGATTATTCAAATTACAAATGCTACATCTTCTAGAAGATGGGACACATTGCAATAAATTGTCCCCACTCAAAATATCGGGTCAGTAAAGGAAAGTATAAAATACATCATGCTCATGCCGCAAAAGACGATGAACTTTATCAAAAGAAATCCAAAGAAGATTATTCAAGTGAAGAATATGTATTGATTTCAAGTGAAGAATATGTAATTGACACATGGCTCATTGATAATGGTGATTCTAAGCACATGATAGGTTACAAGGATTCTTTCTCAGAATTAGTTCAGGAGGATTGACCTCATAAGGTGAAGCTCAGTGATGATTATCAGTATCCCATTAAAGGAGCAGGAGAAGCTTCTTACAGATTGGATTATGGAAAACCTATGAAGATGAAGGATGTTTTGTATGTACCTGGTTTTAAGGAGAATCTCCTCTCTATCTCAACATTGGATGAGAAATGATACATAGTTTCTTTCATTGATGGTGAATTTCTCATGTGGTCAAAGGAAAGTCTATTGATGATATTGTGGTGATTGGTGTTCAAGAAGGAGGTATATACAAATTGAAAGGACATTCATATTCGTCATTAGTACACAACAAAATTACTCCAAGTGAGCTATGGCATAGAATATTTTCTCACATACATTACAAAGCATTACCTATCGTGAGCAATATGGTGATAGGTTTTCCAGAGATCCAAGTGAATCATGGAGACATATGCAAGGGATGCGCACACGACAAGAACGTGAAGAAACCATTTCCAAGAAGCGACAACAAAGCCAAAGGATGCTTGGACATCGTGCACTCATATGTGTGTGGACCAATGCCAACCACTTCACTTAGTGGGTATGTATATTATGTTTCTTTATTGATGATTTCTCATGTAAAACTTGGATTTATTTTTTGAAATCTAAAAGCGAAGTATTTAGCATGTTCAAATAATACCTTGTTGAAAACCTCTCTGAAAAGAAGATAAATATCTTAAGGTCAGGTAATGGAGGAGAATTCACATCAGATGAATTCAAGGCATTCTGCAAAGAAGTTGGAATTAAGAGGGAGCTCTCTACTCCCTACAATCCTCAACAAAATGGTGTGGCAAAAAGAAAGAATTGAACAATCATGGAAGCAATAAAGGCCATGATTCATGATCAAGATTTACCGATGCATCTGTGGGAAGAAGTAGCTAGGACCGTTGTATATGTGCAGAATAGAATTCCCCACCGTATACTTGGGAACAAGACACCAAAAGAAATGTTTACAGATGAAAAGCCAAAGGTCATTCACCTAAGGATATTTGGTTCCAGTGTATGTGCATGTTCCCAAGGAAAAGAGATCGAAGTTGGACCCTTCAGGAAATAAGGGTATATTTGTTGGATATAGTGAGACATCAAAGGCATACAGAGTCTACATCCCTGCTCACTGACGGATTGAGACTAGCAGATATGACACCTTTGATGAGGATGTCGCTTTCAGTAGATCGAGGAAGAATCATTCATATGAGGTCCATGATGAGGAACATGAATCTCCCAGAGTTATAAATACAGATGCAWGTGATGATGTTTTACTATAAGATCATGATATGGAAGAACCACAGAGACCTGCAGATTCATCCYGAGAGAATATGTTCTCAATGTTGCAACCTTTTCTTTAGTTGCATTTTCAACCATGTGTTGAAAATTTGTAAACTTTTCAAAAGCTTCGAACTTTTCCTTTAAAAAGTAGACCCAAGTCATTCTAGTGTAGTCATCAATGAAAATTATAAAATATCGACATCCACCAAAATAAGCTTCCATTGGACCACATATATCATTGGGAATCAACTACAAATACTTTGTTGCTCGCCATGAGCTGGTTGGAAAAACTTCTCGGTTTTGTTTGCCAAATATACAAGCTTCACACTTCGAATTTTATTTCTTGAAAGTTGACAAACCCTTTACCAAATCTTGGACTTAAGTTTCAAGTGGCTATCAAAGTTAAAGTGTCCAAATTGAAAATGCCATAATCTGAATGAAGACATTTCAGAATTCACTGTTGCTGCAAAATCATGCTTTATTGGGATAACTTTTCCCTTCATTCTTAGTAATTTCACATCTTTATATCATGTCGTTATTGTTTTCAAGTTTTCCTTCTCTAAATTAATCTTGACCAAACCATATTGCATGATAATTTGATGTCCATCTTGTCGGATTGTGACTAAGGATAACAATTTTTTCTTAAAAGTTGGTACATACCAAACATTTGAAATCCATTTTTCACCAATTTCAGGAAGAAAGACTTTCACTGAACCTTTTCCTTGAGGTATATGATTTGTATCATCAGCCAAATAGATGGGATTTAGTTGAACATCTTGATAATCACAAAAATAATCTCTGTGATAATTCATATGCTAAGTAGCTCTCGTGTCCAATAACCAATCATTTTCAAATGAATCTCTCAAATGATTGTGATAAATAATTGATGTTACAGAATCTACCTATTGAATTGTTGGAAAAACATATTCATATTGATCATCTGGGTAATCTTAACCTTCTTCTTATTGAGATGATGGTTGAGAATTTTAATTTGATGTCTCCTTAAACTTTGGCAATTGATCATTGCTTGTTAGACAATTTGATGCATAATGTCCCATCCTTAAACATATTTTACATCTCACTTGACTGAAATTCCTTCATCTTCCTAATTGTGCATTATTATTGGGAGGATTACTTTGAAAATTTTGTTGATTAAAATTGCTATGACCTCTACCTTGACCGCGACCTCTACCACAGCCTCGATTAGAAGACTAATTCTGAAAATTTCCAAAATTTTGTTTACCTCTTCCTTTAGAACTTTTAGCTTTAGTGAAAAGAATATATTCTCCTGATTGTTTTTGTTTTCCAAATGATTTACTATGTTGAGTCAGTAATTCACTAAGCGAATCAAAGGTCACAGTCGATAACTTATCAGTGATTTGCAAAGTCTCAAGAAAAGGATTATAAGAATGAGGCAAGCCATTTATCACAATAGAGACCAGAAAACTATCTTCAAGTTTAGGACAACCGCCCCTGATGATTTTATGATGAATGTTCTTTATCCTTGAAATGTATTCTAATACATCACCATTATCAGCTAATCTTTGTTTAAACAATTTCATTTGTAGATCAACTCTTTGAGATGCAGCAGGAGTATCAAAAACCTTCTTGAATTGATTCCAAGCAAACCATTCATCTTTGGAATTCTCAATATGTACAAACATATCTTCATTTACAAAAGAGCGCAGTAAAGCAAGTGCGTTTTCATCTTTTAATTGTCATTTTGCTAAAGAAACAACGTCAATTGGCTTAGTTGGAGCAATATCACCATCCCAAATGTCACACCATAATTCATTATAGATAAAATTGTTTTGCATGTGCCGACTCCAAGATTTGTAATTCTTGGGTCCATTTAACTTTTCTGTGAATAGATTGATTAATTTAGACATGATGGTAGATTTCCTTATTGCAAAATTTCAAGTTAATGATCACACCACCACACTGAATAAGACTCAAAACAAAATGAAAGAGACACACAAGGCACCAAAAAGAAAGAGTACACAATCCATGCAAAAAGAAACACTTTTAAGGGCTTGACCTTGACCCTTTAAAAGTCTCTTTGAAAATAGAGTTTGAGAGAGTATTTCACTAAACTCTTCTCCACTTCTTCTCCACTTATGAACTTCAAGGTTACAATCAAAACTTTTAAAATTTTAACCATTTTTACAAGACTTATAACCTTTTACAAATAACAAAATGTGCCSCCCTTAAATTAAATTCATCAATTACATACATGACCTAAACTAAAAGATTACAACTCAAATCTTTGAATACAAAAATAACCTTCCTTTTTGAAAAAAAACAACATTATTTTAATGAAAAAAATCCCACTTATCGCTCCACTTTAATCTCTTATGACTCCAAACATTTAAAAAAAATCAATTAAATCTCCTTTTCTCTCCCAAAAAAAAAAATCCCATAAAGTCATACTTCAAATGACTTGAAATGAATGCCACCCAAACTTATTTAAAATGTATAACCTTGCCACTTATAAAGTTTTTGAAAAAGGAAACGAATTCTTTAAAAGCACGTGAATGTATAAGACATGTATTTGTCTTATATGCATGGCATGGTTGAAACAAATTTAATTCCCAACGAATAATTCGTTGAAACCAAATGTCAGGAACACCTACCACGCAGAGATTGCAGGGATTCTTCGACCTATGAGCGAAAAACGATATCACTGTAGCATAATCTCATTGATTGGATGGATCTTAGGTTTGAAGTTTTATGATACAGCGTCAGAATATTTATATAGATTTGTCACCATAAACATTTCCGTTTGGTGCACCGGAGGACTGGACTTCTAACAAAGAACCGTGGGAGAGTAGTATTTCTTAATCAGTAACAAGACTTTAGATGAGCTCGCCCGTGGTTGGCTCAACCGTTGTAGAAGCTAAAAGAGGGAAAGTAGGTAACCTCAATCGTTGTAGAAGAAAAATCGAGAATTTTCAGCAAATTGACGGCGCAAGACATATTGACCTTGTCGAAAGAATCGAATCGACTGGAGTGCTCTAAATGAGCAAGGAAATATAATAGACTAGACTAGTAGGCTTTATAAAGAAAAATGAATTCACTATGTCACGGAATCAACCAACCAAGGAAAATTGATTGTATTGATAAGATCGGTTGTGTCAAATAAATCGAATGCACTAAAAAAATCAACCAATGAAGACAAATCGACTGCGTAGACAAAATCGACCAAGGAAAACTAATCGACTACGTGAGCAAAATCCACCAAGGAAAATCGACCGACCGCATCGGTCAAGCTAAAAAACTAAGCATAGTCGACCAAGAAGACATTGTCAACCGCAAAAAACACTCACATGTAGAAATTTAATGAATGTTTTTAATAAAGGAGGAAATCGACGAGACATTTTCACGTGCGATTTAAATGCACTTAGCCCATAAATTACTATAAATAGAGAACATCGACCAGATAAATGCACAATACCCGAATTTTCTATGAGAACAATCAACCAATGTAACATAGAAGATCGAGACACCTTTGGTAGTGATCACTTTCAGTCTGCACAAGTCGACAACACAATAACTAGTAAAATAATGTTGCCAAACGAGCGAGGTCAAATCCAAACGAGCGAGGTCTTGGTCGAGCCTCGAAGCAAAAGAAAATTTGATGAAATGACAACAACTGAACTCGAGATCCTCATGAATAACATCCTACAGGAAAATATGGAAAAACATTGAGTCATTTGTACCAGACAAGAGGAAAAAAAGAAACTCTATTCTTGGAAAAATCACAAATCAAGAATTACATTGGCGCCCCCCAGGTAACCAACTTCCAGGGATGGAAAGGAGAAGCAGTCGAGTTTATAGTCAGTCGATACCACGAAGGCATTCCATGGCTAGATCGACCAATTCCAGTTATAACTGGTGTAATTCACAGAATGATGGGGTTGCCTCATAAGGAAGAAAACATGTTGAAGACAACAAATGCGACTAAATGGATTCAGAAATTCACAAGGTTGGCCAGCGAAAAGAATGCAGAGGGACTATTGATGAATCAAGTCAAAGATCAACATGTCAAATGGGCTTGCATCATAGTAGCACTTTGTTTGACACCAACTAGTTGACCATCATATGTTAAATTGAATATGATAGAGGCCATTGGATAAATAGTCTAGCATGGGAAGATATTCAACTAGTCGGAGAACCTGAAAGACATGATCAGAACAAACTACCAAGAATTCCAAAACTCAGAAAAGGCTATTCACTTTCCTTCACTACTCATATAGATAGCTATGAGTCAAATCTATCCATTCTGGGAAATAACATTCACAAATACAACTTTAACAACAATGTTCAATTTCCATTGCTTTACCAATGGCTAGAGGGGATCAAATGAAAGTCTATTTGTTGACTATGTGTTTAGAGAATGGGTAAAAACCGTCAAGAATGCTTCACACCGATGGAGGGTAGCACAAAAGTTCCATTGACCACTTCCCCAATTCATGCACATTCAGTTAAACTTGGAGTCCACGAGACAATGGTATGCAAATGGAACAGTTGAACAACTAAAGGATCTCGACTACCAACCAACTATCCGAGAAAACTTTCAGGAACTTGAACGCTAGTTGAATTGTGCTTTCCCAATTCCCTCGGCTGCAACAACAGAAGGGAATGATATCATTTTTCCACTGCAAAATGGAGAATTTGAAGAAGGAAAAGAAGTTGAATTATACACCATACCATTTTTGTTGACGAAGACGCCCCATTTATATCACCAAATAAAAATTCAACGGAAAAGAAGCAACTGGATCAAGACAAGGTAGCAGTTGAATCCATTGAGACAGTTGTAGAACTCAACTGGTAAGAAATCTCGTAGGGAATCACTAATATTGACTTCGAAGACCCAAAAATGAATAAGAAACTAGACAAGGTGGATAAACAAGTGCTTTCAGAAATGGAACAAAACGGTAAATCAACAAGGCAACAAGCATACAAGAAGAAACAAATTCTTGATTTGAGTGTTGGACCAACATTTGTAGAAAGAAATCGGACAAGCAATTGGAAATTAGAGGAGAAAGACAACAACAACAAGAACATCAACAATAAGAGTCAAGCACAGCCAGGACTCGACCAGTAACAAGCAAATCTAAAAAGGTTGGACCAAGCAAAACCAAAAAGGGAGCGCCGACTAAAATCAAGATTAAGGAACCTCAACTACCAATCAACTTAACTAGAGAGTCACCAAAGATTCCACCAACTCAGGTGGCTCAAGAAATCTCCTCATTGTTGACCTCAGAGACTTAGTAGCAGCAGCAGTCGGGCCCAAGGAACAAGCAACAAAATTCAATTCCAAGAAATCAACAACAATAGTCAGTAGCAAGGGACAAACGACAATAGTCTGATTGAAGCCATCATTCAAGCCAAGAGAATGAGCAATGAAAATCGTCGGGAAACCATTCTAAAAAACAAAATGACAGTCGTACAAACCTGACGGAGCAACAGGAGCAACAAAGGGAAAATCAACCATTAACAGATCAACCAACTAACAAGAAAAGAGAGGAAGAAATGACCAAGCAAGCAATGGAGCAACAACAAGTTGAACAAGTAAAGGAAACAGGTCTGATAGACCATTTGACCATAAATCCGAAACAAAAAGAGAAATCGAAGCAACAGGATCAAGCAAAGAAACTATCCATAACGCCAACATTACCCACTAATGCCACTCTACAGGGTCCCACTAACCCATCAACTCGCTAGCCATTAGAACAAACACCAGTAGGATCAAGACCACCTCAGCAACCGACCCGACAAACACCGAAGTCGACAATACATAGGTCAAAGAAAATAAAAATCCATACTAAATATTAGCAATCGAAGGTAAATAAACCTAAAACCTTTACATCCTTTAGAATAGAGGGAGAAGAAAAAAAAAAGTAATTTTTTACCCATCTAGAGCATCCAATACTCAAATCTAGGATTTGTTCAGCGAAGTGAACAAAGAAACCATGTCAATATTAAAGGACTCTATGAAAGACTCATGTCAAGGAAAGACAAAGAAAAATCTACTTACCCATCTAGTGCATCCAATACCCAAATCTTGGATTTGTTCAGCAAAGTGAACAAAGAAACCATGTCAATATTAAAGGACTCTACGAAAGACTTATATAGACTCATGTCAAGGAAAGACAAAGAAAAATCTACTTGGGAATAATGTTGTAGAATAGCTCAAGAAAAATTGTAGGTTGACCTATCAGGGGAGCAAGAGTATCGACTAGAGTTTATCAAATAACTAGTACACCAATTGATCGACATGAACCTTCAACTAGAGGAGGAAAACAAGCAATTAAAACTTAATAAAACATCAACTATTCTATAAACAAAATATTCCAAGTTCAAATAAATCAAACAAAATCTTGAAGCAATCAGTGACAAGGCATTCAAAATGAATTTTGTACTTAGTAATTGGCCCACCTACTTTTCATCCACATGCAGTCGGTTGAAAGTCCAACATGTGCTTCTGAAAGATCTGACACAAAAGAAGAATTAAAAGACTGACCCCATGCCTCTAAGGCCTTAACAAAATAGATCGACCAAGAGAAACAAGTCGAGATAGAGTTGTTAGAGAAAGAACGACAATGGTTCCTAGAAGGAAAAAATGCTCAACTGGAAGCAGGGAGTGTTATTCATCACATGGTCTAGACAATTCAGCAAGCCCAACACATTGGGGAATAGTACAGTCTCATCTTGGCAACAATACACAACAAAGCTAGAATACTTGTCATGAATGAAGTCATTAGAAGTGCAATCTCAATGCATAATGGAAGAATGGCATACTTTTGAACAAAAACTACAACATCTTGCTCCGCACATCCATAAAATCTCCTTGAATCCACCAAAGATTAAATCATCACCCCTGAAGAAACATTCAATACCCTCTCCATCGAGACCAATATTTGAATTTTTCATCCCAACTGCACCTGCATCACATCCTCTGCCTACTAAACCTAGGATTCTGACACCAGATACTATAGCATAAGGCCCAAATTGGTCTGAGAAAAAAATGGAATATAAAAGAAAAAAATAACTCAGAGAAGAATCCTTGGTCAATTGACCTACGAACACATAACATCCAAGTCCATCAGTAGTAATTGACCAACTGATGCAAACACAACCAGTGGTTCCAAATCCAACGGTTAATCAACAACAAAGCCAAACAACAGTACTTGAGCCAACAATTGAGTAGTTGATGGAAATTAAAGAAACACCAACAATTGAGTAGTTGATGGAAATTAAAGAAACACCAACAATTGAGTAGTTGATGGAAATTAAAGAAACAAATGTAAGGTAAGGTCGGGAAGTGCAATTGATAGCACCACCATTATAAGACAAAAAACGAACACAATTTTTTGAAAAGATTGAGAAAAACTTCAACTTTTTCTATATAAGCCACTAGCAAGTATCAAGATTGAATGATCTCGAGCTTTGAAAATATTTGTATTTTGTAATTGTAAGTCCAAATCTCCCTCTTATTCAATTAGATCCACCAGTCGACTAGGAATCAGAAGTCGATCAACCGCTGGATTGGGTCAACTGACAAATGTAGTTAAATAGTTGTAACTACCCGATAACCAACTCAAAGTATAAATATGGGATCATGAATGTAAGAAAGTGGTGGTATATTGGTGGTACATAATAAAGGATACTTGTTGCCCTTATCTCCATTACTTCTGCCTTCCTTCTCTCTTACATGTGTGTATGTATGATGCTTGTATAAAACATTATGTGAAGTATTATTGATGACCTATCTGCACAATCCCCTAGATTACAAAAAAAATTATTTGGATAGTTGTCATTTAGGGGAAGAAAACTACTTCCATCTTCTCAGATACCCCTTCGCATGAAAATAACATCATTAAGGGAGGACATGCAAATATGGTTCCCATCAATTTCCAGTATGATTTTTCTCCAGTGGTAGTGTTGATTCAAGATTCACACATTACCATCTATATGGAGGATGTTTTTTCAATGGAGGGTCCTATCTATTTGGATTTGCATGACTATGGTGATGATTTTGAGCACCACACTTATTGTTTCATGTGTCTTCAATTGAAACTCAACATGACCACTAGTGCACGAGACCTTGGCTTATGAAAAATCTTCTTGGACTACTTAAGAATTGAGTCCAACACTTGTACATGGGACCATGTCTATGGTTGTAAATCATTGCTACAAGCGTTGAATAAAATGTTTCTCATAGGGGGGTGGAATGATGGGATCCTCCCTAGTCACATAATAGGAACCTATGGACATATTAGAGTTAATAAGAGGATACTTGTGGTGGACAAGTATTGTAATGTGGACTAGGTTCATTGTTATTATTATTATTTCCTTTTAACTTAAATGGGTATTTATTGTGTTAAAACAAAATTTGCATCCACACCATACAATGAGTTAATACATATAGAAAATGATAAGTCTAAAACTTAGGATTCAAAAAAACCCAAAATTTCGAAAAAGACTTCCTATTAGTGGAGAAATTCTTGCAGTTCTTTCAACATAACTGAAGAGATTACTATTATATATTATAATACATTGGTTGAACAACAAAACCCTACATAACATAAAGATCTTGGGATTTTAAAAGAAGACGAGCTTATTGAGGGATTCCTTCTTTACATTTGCCTAAAGATTGAGTTCCAAATCTACATTTCAATATGCCATCTCTCCTTAAACTTGTTGAATTTCTCTTCATCTTTAAGTGTTCTTTGATAGGCCCAATATAGGCTCTTTGATAGGAAGATAAGGAATGTGAGATCCCTGCAAGATCATGGGCTATTTGATATAGCATGTTATGGTCTACTACCAACTTTTTAGTTTTCTTACACTTTTTTTTAAAGAAATTGAAGCTTTATATTATATAACAGTTGTGTCCAGGAAAACATCAAAATTCAGCTGGGATATTACAAAATTGTGGCTTATAGCCAAGATTAATTCTACTGTTAGTAAATTTTAAAGCATGCATACAACCCTAAGAAAATTCCACATTTATGACAACAAAATTCCTTAACAAATTGTCCCATCAAAAGAATTCCTTTGAACTACATCAATTGTTAATTGAGTCATAGTTTTGGATCCCCTGCGCTCCACCTTGAGGTGGAGATTCTTATTCTATGTCCATTGGCACAACTCCAAGTCCCCCTTGTCCTTCCTCTGTGGTTCCATGGCAAGAAGCAATTGACCCTTCATTGATAAAAATCGACTATGTATGTTGAGGCAAGACCAATGTTCTAAAAAACTGGCACTCTGATGCCAAACTCTCTATACACTGGGTGGAGACCTATTTCAAATTCCCCACTTTCACTGATAACTATTGAAGAGTAGAATGGTTAGCTTTGGAAATTTCTTCATGGTGCCATAAGATTTGTTTAATTTTCCTCCAAGAAGGGTCCATTTTGAGAACAAACAGAGCGCCTTTATAACCTGTAAATTCAAGCTCCAAACCACAATTTCCTTGGCTAATAGAACATGTTAGAACAAAAGCTAAAAAACAAGTATAACCTACAACCACTTCCCTTGTTCCAAGATTTAAAACATATGTATCAGTAATAACTCCAATAAGACCAATTCCAAGAGCATAATCATTACCATAACTAGCTTCAGTATTAGGTTCTGAAACAAACCCTTTTCCAGCAGAAAGAGAGCCAAAGTAAAATGCAGCTGCTAGGGAAAAAACACAAGAATATTCTAATTTTGGGTTGTCCCATTCAATTACTAGAGTATCCATTTCGAGAGACTAAAACTAGACAAAGTTACAAACCTACCAACCAACTTCTATCACACTACACCTAAATTGAACAAGACATAGAAGAAAACTCGGTACGCTAGCATCCAGAATAGAGCCTAGAAACAAGAGAAAAGGGGAAACTAAGCTAGCAAGAACTTTGACCATAGAGCTCAAATTTCTAGACTGAAACCCCCAAATATTCAATAGAAAATTATCCATAATCCCCAATATAACTACACTAGAAAACAGAAGAGCCTCATCATCATCCAAACCACCTTCCCACATGAAGACACCACCTACATTAGCATAATATCTAGAGAGCAGAAAATGATCAACATTTCCAGCATTCAAACTAGAAAAAACCCAAAAACAGAATGCAAAAGAAAAAGTAGGAAGGAATGAACCAAAGGAATTTTATCCACTAAAGATCGATTACTCAACATCGAACATCGAACATTGAACATCCAAAGTCTGCTCTCACTTGCTCCACTTCCCCCTCAATGCACCAACGCACCACACTAGGAACCAAAGAGAAAACATGGCATAGACTCCATAAATTCAACCAGATTCCAATAAGAACAAAGCTCGCACAAGCCAATGATTATGGGTGCAATAAATAACACATTAAGAGAGTGTACCAGCTGACAAGCCACATGACCAAGCCACCTTGCATGAAGCCACCCGTCCAAAAAAATAATTCTCTCCATCATAAGGTTAGGGAATGAAACAATACCCCTTGACACCATTAACATCTATTTCCCCCTCTTTGAAACTTGAACCTTGCTTAGCCCAATGGTCCTCCATGTGGTTATACTCTCTCAAAATATGGAAGGCATTGTAATCGTCAAATTTGGAAAGGAGACGTAGGGAACGAGAAATGACTCCTAAGAATAAGATGTTCTCAATGTTAGAATGCTTTATTATGGCCCTAATAATGAGAATAGAGTCACCCATTAAAGTACTTTTTATGCAGCTCTCTTTTCCACCATGTGGGTTGACCTGTAACAAGCCTCCACAACATTCTCTCTCCCATAGCCTTATTCATAAGCTCGGGATTCCTTATGCCCAATCCACCCATGTTCTTAGGGATAATAACTTGGTTCTAGTTTACAAGATGGATTTTTTTTATTTGCTTTCCCCCCTCTCCATAAAAAGTGCCTTAGCTTCTTTGAAATATACTCAGTGATTCCTTTAGGAGATAATAATGCAGAGCATTGATAGAGTGGGAGGGAGGACATGATAGATTTAAAAAGGATAATTTGTCTAGGTGTGTTTAACCATTGGGTGCCCCAATGTATGAATTTCTTATTTATTTCCTCAACAATTGACATCCATTCTTGAGATGTGGAACTTTTCAGAGAAATTGGAATGACAAGGTATCAAAATGAGGCCCATTTTTTAGCTATTGGATACTAAAATATCCTAGAAATTTCTCCCAAATCCCGACGAGGAACATGCCAACCCATAATGTGACATTTTTTGTTATTAACAGCGCCCCAGAAGCATCCAAAAAAGTGTCCAACACCACTTTAAAGCGAGTAGAAATAATCATTTATGCTCTTCCCAATAAAAGGGTGTCATCCGCAAATTGGGAATGATTGATATTACTGACTCCATGAGCTATTTGAAGTCTTAGAAGGTTCCCCACCAATATTTCATACTCTAACTTCCTACTAAAAGCTTCATCCATAATAATAAAGAGAAGAGGAGAAATGGGCAGCCTTAACGAAAGCATAGGTTGATTTGAAAAAACTATGTTGGCCTTCCATTCACCAAAGGAGATATCCAAGGACCACTTATGCATGAATATAGCCACTTCGTGAATTGAGGGCTAAAACCAAAATGCTCTAAAACCTTAAAAAAGAAGGTATCTCGAACACGATAAAAAACATTAGCCATATCCAACTTAACGGTCATACTTTTTCCTTTTTCCTTGATGCTTGAGTGTATGGCTTCTTGAACCAACACTATGTTGTCCATAATTTGGCAATCCTACATGAAGCCTCCTTGATTAAAAGAGATGATTTTGGGAAAAATATTTTTTAACTACGAGGCTGTGATTTTGGTGAAAATATTGTAAAAGGAGTTACACAAAGAAATGGGTCGAAATCTTCTTTGCGCACTAAGGAAATAAATGAAGAGTTAGTATTCTCCCCCAAGCTTAAATCATGTGCTTCAAATCATACTTTATCAAATCCCAAAATTGCATATAGAAGGAAATTGAGAACCCATCTAGACTTAGAGCCTTATCTGGCCCCAAACTCCATATGGCAACAAATATTTCAGCTTCTTAAATAGGTTGAGTGAGGGCCATATTTCCATCAATTGTTATAAGGGAGGGGATATGCTTGAGCATGGTAATCACATTGGAGGGATCCACCTCTTCATGTTCAATAAATAAATCAACAAAGTGACTTTTTGCAACAACTTTAATACTGGCAAAATCAGAACCCTAGGAACCATCTTCAAGGGTGATGTTGGTAACATTATTCCTGGATAGTGTTGGTTTAGCTTGATTATGGAAAAAAATTGTGTTTCTATCCTTGGTCTTTGGCCAAATACTATGGGATTTAAGTCTCCATTGTTCTTCCTCCCACTTGATAGCCCTTTGGTAAGATATTTGCAAATCAAGTTCTTCATTTTGTAGATGAGCAGTAATATATTTGTTTTCAAGACCCTTTTGGAAGTTTTCTAACTTCATTTTTAGTTATTCTTTCTCCTTTTGAGGTGGCATAAGGAAATATTTAGCCCAAAGTGTAAGGGCTTGCTTATCCATGATGATTTTTTGCTCCCAAATAAACACGGGAGTGTCTGGAACCCAAGCTTTCCAAGCAGTTTCAACCAAAGAGAACACCTCAAGATGGTTGAGCCATATAGGATTAAAATGGAAGGGAAGTGCCCATAATCAGGGATCGCACAAATGTGAAAGGAGATGGACTTATGATCAGAGATGAGAGAGGGAAGTATACAAGATTTGATGGAAGAATTTGCATTTAAAAAAATTACTATGGATTAGAAAACGATCTAGTCTGGAAGCTATGTGCCCTGGCCCCAAACACATGTTAGACCAAGTGAATCTCCCTCTTTGAGATATTCTATCTAACATGTCCCAAACATCCAAAATTTCCTCCATTTTATCACAGAAGGGATCTCGGCCAAAAAAACCACCTCTTATGCAGTATTTCGAACCACATTGAAATCCCTTGCTAGAATACAATCCACGACATATTCAAAACCTGTGAGATTTTGTAAGGATCTCCAACAAATAGATTCTTCCATAGGATTTGTTGGCATATAAACATTAATAATTGCAAAAGTTTTATTGAGTTGTCTAGATCTGAATTTAGTTAGAATC
>JASDQU010014379.1:68500-82506 GCA_032191745.1 Picea mariana
TCATTTCCCATCCTTCATCGCATTGTAGCACTAACATTCATCGATTCATAGGGAAATATGTCAAGTCTACTCCATTGCATTTTTATTCATCATACTTCAATTCTAAATTGCGTTGTAGGTCATCCCCTTGTTCTACATGCACTCCTAGAAAACTCAGTCACCTCCACTCACTGCTTGATGGATCTTTGTTGTTGGATTATATTAGATCTGAAGTCTATGTCGTCGATATGGTTGTAGTTATCTATTATCGCCAAGAATTTATTCATTGTATGATCATTTATTTGATCAAACTCTATCCATTGATCTTCTTCTATACATTATTTTCATAATATTCTTCTATGCCATTGATCCTTTCGTCCTTTGATCCTTCTGCGTTCTTCTATTTTCATCCTTTCATGAATTCCTCTATATGTGTGCCATACCTTCTGCACCATTTATCCTTTTCTGCGTTGTTAATCCTTTCATCCTTTGATCCTTCTGTGCACTTTTTTTTTCATGCTTTCACAACTTCCTATGTTTGTTATTGCACTATAATGAACCATGTCCACTATAATTTTGACATCAATGAAAACATATGCACAACAAACTCCCCCTTTGTCGATGGCAACCAAAATATCCTTCTTCTTTGTTATGAAAGGTGACTGCCAAAGCAATGGCCTTTATGCTAAGTTGTTCCCCCTTTCAATGTCCACAACTGCAAGTTTCTCCCCATTTCAATGTGTGCAAATTCAAAATCAATATGCTAAGATATATCCCTTTCAATGTGCACAACTGCAAGTTTCTCCCCCTTTCAATGTGTGCAACATCTGGGTTTTTTTACTCTCCCCCTCTGGCAACAATGAGAAGCAGAGACTTTGTATATTCTCCTCTCCCGGTCTCTTAATGTGCACTGAACCACCCTTAAACAAAACACCATCGAGAGCCATTGTAAACTTCAACTGTGTGCATCTCCACAAAAGAAAACTTCTTTGTATATATTAACAACAACATCACTTGGCTCGGATACAACAACAAATTAGGAAACTTTTGACATAGTAAATTGTGTTCTTTACTAAAGAAGGGAAGACAAAATCACCCCCAACTTTTGTTTGAGATAGTCAAAGGGTTCTCTTGGTAATGGCTTGGTAAAAATACCTGCAATATGCTCTTTGGAAGGAACATAATCTAATTTGACCATCTGATCGTGAACCTATTCTCTGAAAAAATGATACTTGATTGGTATATGCTTATTCTTAGAGTGTTGAACATGGATTTTAGAGATATTAATAGCACTGGTATTGTCACACATGATAGAGACAGGTTGATCACAAGGAACTTGAATATCCTTGAGATTTGTTTGATCCACAACACTTGAGTACATCTTGATGTTTCAACTGTATATTCGGCTTCAGTTGTAGAGAGAGCAATGGAAATTTGTTTCTTATTGAGACAGGACACTAAACAACTACCAATGAAGAATGCACCTCCACTAGTGATTTTTCTATCGTAAATAATTAATGCCCAATCGACATCTGTATAAGATCTGAGAATGAGTTCTATGTCTTTTGGATACCATAAGACATAATCAACGGTGCCTTGCAAGTATCTAAATATTCTTTTAACCGCAAGAACATGAGTTTCCTTAGGATTCGCTTGAAACCTACCTACCAAACCCATTGTTTGTATGATGTCAGGCCTTGAATCTATGAGATAAAGTAGTTTTCCTATCATAGACATGTACATGGTTTGATCTATTTTTGGAGCATCGTCATCTTTTCTGAGTTTGCAACTAGTATTCATGGGGGTGCTTACTAGTGCACAGTTTTCCATGCCAAACTTCTTCAATATTTCCTTGAGATATTTACTTTGAGAAATGAAAATTCATTTTTCTGATTGATGAATCCGTAAGACAAGAAAGAAGGAGAGTTCTCATAACATGGACAACTCAAACTCTTGTTACATTGCAGTTGCAAACTTCTTACTCATTAATTCAATGTTACTGCCAAAAATAATATCATCAAAATACACTACAATAATTAACATGTCATTACCTTCAACCTTGATGTATAAGTTGTTATCAGTCATTCCCTTTTTAAATCCTTGTTGGTGCAAGTACTTGCCGAGTCTGTAATACCAAACTCTTGGAGCATGTTTCATCCCATACAGATATTTCTTTAATTGATAGACATAATCATTTTTTTCAGTTGGTAGAAAACTCTATGGTTTCTCCACATAAACTTTCTCCTCTAGGTCACCATTCAAAAAGGTTGATTTAACATTCATCTAGTAGACTTTGAATTCTTTGTAGCATGCAAAAGCCAAAACCGTCTTGATAGCTTCAATTCTTGCAACAAGGGTGAAGGTTTCTTCAAATTCCATTCCTTCGAATTGAGCATACCCTTTGCATACCAGTCTGGTCTTGTTTATGACTATTTTTCCATCTTCATTCAAATTGTTTCTGTATACCCATTTAGTTCCAATTATATTCTTGTTATTGGGTCTTGGAATAAGATCCCAAGTCTTATTTTTCTCTATTTGGTCTAGTTCTTCATTCATGGATTTGACCCACTGATCATCTTGACTTGCTTGCACAAAGTTTTGGGGTTCACTCATGGATAACAGTGTGAAATTTGCAGAGTTAGTTGTATCTATAAGTTTTCTTCTAGTTTGTACACTTGCTTCCTTTTTTCCAAGAATCTGACTTTCTGGATGATGTTTTTGAACAGACCTTGATGGGGTCTTTGGTTGTGGTGTCTCCATTCTCTCCTCTTCCTTAGAATCCTTTTTTTCCGGATAATCGTTCATTCCATCATCTTGTGGTTCATTTCTTATTATTTCATCATATGGATCATCATGGTGTCGGTGTCTTTCTGGATGAAGTGGTCCCTTATCTACCTTTACATCTATGCTTTCAAATATCTCGTGGAATCTTTTTTTGTAGCACTTGTACCCTTTACTTCTGGAGGATTATCCTAACAAGATACCTTCATAATCTATAGAATCAAACTTACTTAAGTTGTGTTCATTTCTTTTAATGTATAATTTTCTTCCAAATATCTTGAAATGTTTTATTGATGTTGGTATGCCATGCCATAGCTCATAAGAGGTTTTATTGTTGTTTACTCTTATGTGTGATTTATTGAGAATGTTGACAACAATTTGAAAGGCCTCTCCCCAAAAGGTATTCAAAACTTTTGATTCATCAAGAATGGCCCTGGCCATTTCTTGAACTGCTTTGTTCATCCTTTCCTTAACTCTATTCTGTTGAGGGATTCTTGCAATAGAAAACTATCTCTTGATCCCATGTTTTTCACAATGGATGCCTTGGAATGAAGAACTTACTTGAAGAAATTGGTAATTGTCTACCAACTTGATAAGATTTAGGCATTTGTTTCTTCCTTGCTTCATATGTGTTTGCATGATTAGGATGATCCAATTCTAACTGCTTCTTCTCATTTTTTGACTTGTTAGGTTAACTGTTGTTTCTCTTGGGAGCATTGGCATAGCTTGTGGGATTCTCAGTAGTTGGCATGTTGATGCTTGAATCACCTTTGACAATGTTCAAACTTTCCTTATATCCCAATCTTGTCTTGTCATCTGGTGATCTTTGATGGCTTAGAATGTTATCTAGGATTTCTGATCCTCTTACAAATACGATATTCATTTGAGTCTTAGACTTCTCTAGATATTTTCTTAAGGAAATTATTTCTGCTTCTAGTTTGTCATAGATGTTCTCCTTTTCTTTTATCTGATTCATCAATATTTCTTCCCTTCTTTTGGCCTCTTCCAGATGGATTTTTAAGATGACTATGCCTTTCTTGATCTCGTTGTCTTTATCTTTATAAAATTGTAACTATTATTTTCTTAGTATATTCTTTTTCTTGAGTCGGGAGATTTCCTCCAGAGCATTAATGAGTTATCATTCCATGTCAACTTCAGCTTCACACTCTTATGTGTCTTTTTTTTATTGATTAGATCTTTGTTTCTCTAAATCCATGAGAAGTTTTTCATCTTGATTTGTATCTGGATCATATTATTCTTCTTCAGTGTATGAAGAGCTACTGCTATCCTTTCTTGAATAAAAATTGTTCCTTTTAAAAGACTTTTTCTTTTTAAACTCCCTAGGTTTATTCTTGCCTTTTTTTTTCATTGGTGTTGTTTTCTTTGAAAGGACATTTAGATGCAAAATGACCAACTTTACCACAATGAAAGCATTTGAATGGTAACATACCTTTATACTTTATATATCCCCTCTTCGGTTTCCTCACAAAGTTATCCCCTTCTTCATCTGAGAAGTGTTAATAGGAATCATGATCTTGAGATGTTGACGATTTGACAGATGCCTTGAAGATTGCATCCTTTAGATTTCATTGTTCTTTCTTGGTCCTCGTCTCATCAACAGTCAGTATTCCATGGAGCCTATCCATATTCAATTTATCTAGTATGCATTTCTTCTATAGCAGAAAACTTTGCATCAAGTCTTGATGGAAGAGATCTTAGTACCTTCCGAACCACCATATCTTCTTCAATCTTCTCACCTAGCCCTTTCATAGTGTTTACAGTCTCATCTACTCTGAGAAATAAACCTACAATAGTTTCATCTTCACTCATTCTTAGGCTTTCAAATTGCATTATGTGAGCTTGAAGTTTGACCAACTTTACTTTCTCGTCTCCTTCATAATTTTTTACCAGTTTATCCCAATTTTCCTTTGTGGATTCCAAATGCATTACTTTAACAAATTATGTTTTTTCATGTCCACCTTGGATAGCATTCATAGCTCTTGCATTACTGTAGTAATTTTTCTTTCCTACTTCATCAATTGGAATATGTGTTGGGATTTTATAACCATCTACCACAATCTTCCAAACTTCCATACCTATAGACATTAAGTAGGTCTTCATTCTGATTTTCCAAAATGCAAAATTTGTTTCATTGAATAGAGAAGGTATGGTTGAAGAAGAAGAGGAATCTTGAATTGTCATACCTTTTATGTAATCTTCCTTCCAGTTATTAGGTTGTCACTGAAGGAACCCTGCTCTGATACCAATTGTTGTGAATTACAACAATACTAAGACGAGGGGTGAATCAATATTATATCATATTTCTCATTTTTATTTCCTTTCAACAATTAAAAGTTATTTAGAAGTGCTTATTTAATCAACAATACATGTAGAAATTAAAAACAACACAAAAAACACATTACACCAGGATTTTTATGAGGAAACCCAATGCGGGAGAAAACCATAGAGCATCTTTTTTAATATTYTTCTRCAAGCACCAACTTACAATTTATAATTATTCATCTCAACAGGAGCCCACCTATCGCAGATAATGAGGACATCAATCTTCTTAGGAACCAACCTATCACAGATAATGAGGATGTTGTTCCTAAGATTATCCTTAAGGCTCAAAGAATAATGTCAAGMACCATGAATATAAAGGAAAGTTTTGAAAGGTRATTTTTCTTCCGTTAGTTATATAAGAATAAATCCTCAAATGAAATTAATGACAGAACAAAATAGAGGTTGTCTTTTGTCGTCTGAGTTAATTCATAAAATCAAATGATGTGAGAGAAACTTACAAAACTGTTAAACAAAATGAGGCATCAATACAAGATGAATCTTACCTTGTTGACGGTAGAAGAAAATAAACAATGCACCCTTGAAAGGATATAAGATACAGTGATCCAAGTAACTTGCAGGTCTTGTATTTACTAATAGCAAATACAGAGGAAAAATTGTTTGCTTATCAAATAACCGATCAAATGTGATTACAGAGATGTTGTACTAAATTGCCACCGCTCACTTATCAAGGAGTAACATGAAGAAAACTAGAGATATGGAATACAAGAAGAGCACATAACTCAAACTGCACAAAATTTGGAATCCCTGTTTGCACTTGTATTAATACTCATAAAAGGATGAGTTTTATTAGTTACAATATGGCAAGAAGAAGCCTGTGTTAATTCTTCAAACTATGCATTTATACAAAAATGATCTCAACCCTAGGCGATTGGAATTTTCATAATTCAAAAACAGTAAATATTACAATATGTGAAATTTGAAGATTTTCATTTTCATCTTCTCTGTCTCTTCGCCTGCTGGAAGAGACGTTTCTTCTTCTTGTCCTCCAGCTTCGAAACAACTAGCCTATAATCATGACCCGAGTAAATAAAATGCACATTGTCTCACTTATTCTCGGATGTGTTGGTTCTCCCTTGAGGACATCTGTGTTCAGACTCGAGCTTTCACCAGATGCTTTAGCTGTTTTCCGTGGAGCAATGATATCACGATCTCAAAAATCTGTTACCTGTTACAGGAAATGTGCAAACTTCTTATCTTGCTCAAACTTGTTTTTCTGTGAAAATGCAAATGAAATTCAAACTTCAATATCCTTTTTCCCTTAACTTTGTTGAGTTATGAATCTTCACGGATGACACATTCATTTTCCTTAATGAAAAGATTTAGGCAGTGATCCTAGATATTATTTGAAAAGGGTTGTCGTAGATTGATTAATAATGCCATTAATGTCTGGTGGTTCACGATCGGGAGGTTTGACGGATAACCTTTGAATTTACCCGAGGTACGATTCAATAAAAAATTAACACGAGATAATATTGTTTAACACATTAATTAATAGTGTTTAACCTCAAGTATTTCATGGTTTCGGACCTCGAGATATCCTATAATAGTTCGAGATATGATTTTAGAAACGCGAAATTGCGAAGTGATTAATTAATTTTAGTCATGTTTTACCCGTTAATTAATCATATTTATTTTTAAGTTATTTCGGGATTTCAGACTTCGGGATTTTGAAAGTATCTCGAGACAGGATCCCCGAAACCCGACGTCGTGAAGTGATTAATTATTGAATAATTATTCTTCAACCTTAATTAACCCTGATTAGTGTCTAAAGCATTTCATAAGTTTGGACTTCGGGATACTTAGAATGCGATGGATGGTGAATATCCGAACTTTGATTGTGTGAAGTTATTGATTTAAATTTTAATTGGGATTAACTTCTTTAATCAAGGCTTAATATTTCGAGATTCGTTATTTTGTAGATTTTTAATTTAGCTCTTCGTTATTTTCTCAAAGGGCCACTTCCCACAGTGACGTGTTAAAGATTAGGGAGGCATACATGTATATGGTGACTAGGATTTTGAAAGTGAAACATGTTGGAATGCCTGAAGCACGAAACTCTAAAGCCCGAAATTCCAAAGTAGTCTTTAGGGGTTTGACCTTTTAATAATCAGGTAGCTCCAAAAAAAGAAAAACTCTAGAAAATGATCGCTCGATAAAAATAGAAAACTTCATCAATGGTGAGAATCAAGCGTGCTTTATTCTTATTTTAACTAAAAATGAAATCTACTTAAAGTCAAAACTTTAGAAATATATATGTGTTCCAACATAGGCTCCATCTAGGGATCACGTCTCCATGCGAGACGCAGAAGAACAATAGACCAAGTGCCTTTATTGGGTAAATGGATTCATCATTAGGTTTATGTGAAACACATTCTGAAAAAACACATAGAAGTACATTAGACTTCAGCCATATCCAGGGATGATTTTAAGGATGGAAATTTATTTTAAAATGTAGGAACCTTGACAAATCTTACTAATCTTTCATATGACAACTATAAATTTTTGGCGATATTTTTGTAAAAATATTTAAATTTCTAATGATTTTATATAATTTGTATAAATTTTTGGCGATTTTTAAGGTAAAATAATTTTATCCTATAGAATTTGGGCGAATCATTTTTAGAATAGCGAATATTTTTTTGGGAAAACCCATGGAAAATTAGCCTTTGAATGAACTTTAGCCCCTAAAATCATCCCTGGCCATATCTCAGAAATCTTTCAAAAACTTAGTCATTCATCGATCTCGAGCTTAGGCTATTTAATAGTTTCATTTTCTTAAAACCGATTTCGGATTTGCTTAAGATAATCAAAACCTCCTCGATCGATCTATCAGACTCTGTTCAATTTTTTTGCATCAAGGAAAAACAATTTTATGATTTAGTCAGGGAGTCTAGTGTTGGCTTAGAATGTAAATCTTGCCGAAAAGAGAACTAGCTACCAGAGTACATTATAACACATGTATAACAGCCTTGCAAATATCATAGGCATTGCTTTACTGCCAGCGAGCATGTTCAATACCCCAATGAAGTTATCTAATTCCCTCTTTGAATTTCCTTTCACCACTTCAATTATTAATTTTGCATTTAAATGCTGAGATGAGGGCAATCATTTAATGAATTTCCTTCATCATCTCTTTTTGGACTAGATGGGGGCAATCATTTTATGAATTTCCTTTCACCATCTGTCTTATATTTTTAAAACATGAAGTGGGGGAAATCAATTTGTATGTATCATACAAGGGATGATATATGTTTATAGTTTATCAGCGAAGGTCTATCAACTCACTTTGATTTACTCTGGGATAATCCTCTCCTGAACTTCAAAACACTTTTGCCTACAGGGAATTTATCACGGGGAGATTTCAATTTCCATGGATTTTCCATGAGCGAAACTAATCAGTTTAAATCTGATAAAAGGGATAAAGTAGTTAGGATTAGCCTAGACATACTTTCTTTTAGTTAAATTCAAAGGAATCATAAGGATTTTTTGCCTACTCTCGTTTTGAAGACATGTTTCTGAGTGTTCATAGTTAAGGTGAAGTTTTTTCCCTCTATGAAGACCGTGGAAAGATATTGAGAATTGCAAGAAAATCAAACTTGAGGATGGGCAGGATAAAACAAAATGAGGATTCAAATGTTTTGTTGCGAACAAGGTCATTTTCACACAAGCTTGTTTGTTGATTCTTGAATTTTTCTTTTAAGGTCTTATTATTCTTATTTTCTTTTATAATTTTTTTTCATTTTTCATTTTAATTTTATTCTACTCAGAGAAATGTTTTTTAGGATTAATTTGTAACTTTATATTTCTCTGGTTGTTGCATAGGTGACAATGTATATATGCGAATGATACTTCTTTCATATTTAGTGAGATCTCGTTGAAAATTTAGCTCGAGTCAGTAAGGTAGAAGCTCATACCTCAGATTTTCTTTGTGTTTTCAATTAAGTAAACCATTTATTTATCACCTGTTTTGAGAGAAAGCCAATGTTCTGAAAAGTGGGTTGTTGGTTTCTGATACATCTTTGTCTCTCGATTATCAGTAAGTATTTCGCCTGAAAATAAACATGAGAAATATGAGGAACTTCGGCAGAAAAAGAAACGATATGTGTTACCTGTTTTTATATTTTTGTTTTTACAAAATCAACAAACCTGATCTTATTTATAGCGAAAGTAAAACTTACCAAAAAATGAAAAATTACAAACCAAAACATGAAAATCAAACTGGTATGTACAATGGGAATTTGGAAATTGATTATTGCATGAAGTATTTCAGGTAACGCCCRTTGATAGGGGTGTTAATGATTTTCCCATCATGGTTTTCTAATAAGAATGAATTCTTTCCCTCGAAATCCATGATCCTGAAAGGTCCAAACCAGATGTGATCAAACTTGTTGTGCTTTATTGCGTCTTCCTTTCTAGCATCCCACTTCAAAACTAGATCACCAGGGAGAAATTCTCTATCTTTATCTTTTTTATCAAACATGGGTTTCATGTTATCTTGGTATTTCTGAAGTTTCTCATCTACCTCAACCCTATTCTACTGGACTTTGATTAACTGATTTATTCTTCTRGTGACATCATTTGGCTCTTCCTTCGCATCCTACCAGAGCTTCATCACGTGCAAAGCGAGATTTATGGGGARGACCAYGTCAGTACCATACACCATTTGGCAAGGAGACATTCTGATTGATTTCTTAGTGCCGATTCTAGTTTCCCACAAAGCATATTTCAAATGAACATGCCCGGCTTTCTTGTTTTCGATCAACACCTTTTTAATTATGTTGATTAGGCTCTTATTCGATGATTCGGCTAATCTGTTGCCCTGAGGATAGTAGTCTGTGGAATTTCCTAGTACAATGTTGTACTTTTGAAAAAAACTAACCATAGTCATGGATTTGAAAGCTTGGGCGTTATCAGTAACTATCTTCCAAGGACAACCGAATCTTGATAAAATGTTCTCTTCTAAGAAACTAATCACCACTTAGTCTGTAGCATTTCGTGTCATAATGGCTTCCACCCATTTAGTGAAATAGTCTGTGGCGGTTAAAATCCATTTATGTTGTGCACTTGAATGTGGATGGATTTCTTCGATGAAATCCATACCTCATTGTTGAAACAGAGTTTTTGTTTTAACTGGAATCAACGGTAGTGCGAGAAGCTTTTGCTTGCCTGAGAATAGTTGATAGGGGTTACAGGCTCTGACCTTGGTGTTCACATCAATAAACAATTTTGGCCAGTAGTATCCAACTCTTAGGATTTTATGGGTTGTTTCCCTCCAGGCGTGATGTCCTCCACACACCCCTTCATGAAACTCATTTATGACATTCTCCGTTTCRGATTCTATTAAGCAGCTTAGTAAAAATCCTAGAGGATCCTTCCAATACAGTTGGCTATAAATTATGCAATATTTCACTGCATGCATCTTCAACGTTCTTGCCTTGGAAGGAGTCATATCACTTGGGAACTGAAGAGTCGGGAGGTATGCAACTATGTYGCTATCCAAGCCGAGGAAGAAATTTTTTATTGGATCTGCCTCGTAGGTGGTTGGTCATCAAATTCTTCTATACCTGCAAGGTATCCATGGGATTCTAGGTGGTTTATCCCAAGTGCTCTAAAGTTTGATTCTGCTAATAGTTTTTCCAGGCCTTGACCTTTGACTAGTTTAGTTGGTTTTACTTCAAGGTCGAATTCCTAGATCTTTGCTAGCCATCGACCTCTTTTTTCGTCACTATCTGGTTGAACCAATATATCCTTAATAGAGCTAGTTGGTATGTAGGAAATTACTTTTGAGTGCAGCACGTAAGTCCTGAAAGCTTTGAGGGCCTTCACCATTGCATATGCATGTTTTTCCAGTATATCATATTTTAGTTCGGCGTCTCTGAGACTTTTACTGAAAAATGCTATTGGTTGCTTGAAACCTTCATCGTTCTTTTGTAAGAGCACGACTATGATAGTATATTCAGACGCGAATGAAAAGATCAAGAATTCTTTCATATAATCTGGGCTTGCTAGCACCGATGCTTCTCCTATACATTTCTTGATGCATTCAAAGGATGCTTTGGCTTTGGTTTCCCATTTGACATCGTTGTCTTTTTTAAGCATATATGTAATCCATTTAACAATTTCAGCGAAGTTTGGAATGAATCTTCTTAAAAAAATTATTTTTCCTAAAAATGATTGGATTTCCTTTTTGTTCCTAGGAATATTTATTGTATCTATAGCTTCAACCCTTTTCGGGTCGATTTCAAATCCTTCCCTGGATACTATATGTCTCAAGAGTTTACCTTCCTGCATTACAAAATGAGATTTCTTGGTATTTAGAGACAAACTGAATTTTTGACATTTTTCGAACATTTGTTTGAGGTGTACCAAGTGTTCTGCATTAGATTTAGAAAACACAGTTAAATCATCGAGATAAATAACGAAAAAATGATCTCTCTCACTGACAAAGGCGATGTCCATTGCTCGTTGGAAAGTGTCCCCTGCATTCATCAGGCTGAATGGATTTTTATCATACATGAAAGTACCCCATTGGGTGGTGAATGCAATTTTTTATTTATCAGCATCATGGACGACAATTTGATTGTAACCTAAAAAGCCATCAATCATAGACATTATGTTAACTTCGACCACTTTTTCCAAAATGTGATCCATTTTAGGGAGTGGATAATTATCTTTAAGGGATGATCTGTTTAAGTTCCTGAAATCTACGCATAGTCTGATTTCATCGTTCTTCTTATTGACTGGAACTAGATTGGCTACCCACTCAGAATACCTGAGTGGAACAATAATCTTTGCATCCAAGAGATTTTTTACCTCCCTTTCTATTACAGGTAGCAGTATAGGATTTATTTGTCTGAGCTTCTGCCTGAAAGGTTTGATGCCTTGATTTAAAGGGATTTTATGTTCGGTGGCAGTGGTATCATAAGTTCTCAATTCGTCATAAGACCAAGCGAAGACATCTTTGTATTGTTTGAGTAAATCGACATATTTTTTTTTCATTTCAGGTGGAAGGTATTTAGATATATTTACCAGCTTAAGAGTTTCCTTGGTGCCTATATTACAATCTTCAACCTCTTCATGCTGAGGCTGCAAAGTAGACTTTAGGGGTATATCGTCATGATCAAATAATATTTCCAAAGGAATCAGACCTTTAGGGATCTGATTGATTTTCAACACCAACATACGGTGATTAGCAATCTTATCTTGGAACTCTTGAGGATCTTCACCTTCCTACATGATCCAAGTAGGGTCATTCTGATTTTCCTCGTCGATGTGTGTTTCAGAAAATTCATCAACCATTTCTAGAAATTGCTTGATCTGCTCATCATCTTCAAAGACCTGCTAGTGATGAACATTATTTGGTATTGAAGGCATGTGCCTGATTTCTATGTGATACTTTAGTTTCAGGATGGTAGGTGGCATAAAAGTAACAGTCGCTTCCACTAGAGAATCAACTTGTTGGTTTTTTGCTCTGGGAATATGATGAATATTAAACGATGAGAAAAAGGTTTCTATTACATCCCAGGCGCAGTTTATGTATGAACTTATCCTTGGATGTTTGGCTTGATATTGTTTCCTTATCTGTCTTACAATCAGCTCTGCATCACCTTAAACTACTAGATTTTCAATTTTTAATTTCTTGGCAGCCTCTAATCCTAAGAATAGAGATTCATACTCACATACATTATTTGTATAATCAATTTCCCACTGTAATCTATATGAGAAAGGGATAATGAATTCATCTCTAGGTGCTACAAACAACACTCCAGCTCCTGCTCCTTCCCAAGACGAAGCACCATCAAAAAACATTTTCCAAACTCCTACACTGTTTACATTTTTGTTTGTTTTTTCTATTTTTTCTTTTTTGTTTTCTTCTTCTGTACAACTTTATTCTTTACATTCAAGGAAACCATCATCAATTGATAATATGCAGTTTCATAAATCCTAATCGATGACATATATCGGGTAGTTATTCGAGCTCTGTGGGTCACTTATCGTATATGCCAACCTTGTCTCTCTGTATAGATAAGTGAACTATCCACCAAAGATCGGGATCGTAGCATACATCATGTCCAGTTGAAGTGATCCTCCAAGTTTGGCACCCCAAGACCTAGATAACAACATTCCATACTTTGCAGGGACATCAACAACGACTGCATCCATAAGAATACTCTTTACCAGAATCTATGCAATATTAACTACCAAATATTTAATCATACCGAGACATTTAACTTTCCTCGAATCAAAAGAATACAAATCTTGGTATGGTCTAGTAATCTCGAGGCCCAATTTCTCCTTAATAACTTTGGGCATTGAGTTGTGGGATGCCCCAGAATTCAACATGCAATTATGGAGAAGGTGATCATGCACAGTCAGTGTAACGTAAAAAGGAGCAATATTGTCTTTACTATTTTCAATATGTGGGCCAAACATTATAATGGGTCTGTCATATTCTAAATTAATAACATCCGCATGACTTTCAACATCTGAAAAATTTATCATCTTGGCAATTTTATTTCTATACATTGGATTTTTCGCTAATTCAATGAGAGGGTCAGGAATTTAGATTTTATTAATTTCGTTTTCCAGATTAAAACTTCCAACTGTCTTTTCGGCTTCTCTGGTTGGGATCTCTGTTTCTCTTTTTTCTATTCTATTAGTTTGTGTTTCTTTCGTTTCGGTTGTCTTTGCTTAGGTAGACTGGGTTTCAATTGTTTTTGTTTTGGTAGCTTGCGTTTCAACTGTTTTTGTTTTGGTAGCTTGTGTTTCAGTGGATGGTTGAGCTGCCTCATTCGTTTTACTTCTTGACAAGATCTTCTTCGGTGGAGCAGTTGTAAATTTTTTATCTCTAGGCCTTAAATTATACTTATGTTGTAGCTCGA
>JASDQU010014380.1:8992-20258 GCA_032191745.1 Picea mariana
GTGCAATGTTTAGCCTACCCGACCTAAACTCAATGTTCATGTCAAATTATGCGAGGAAGTCTTGCCACCTTTCATTTTTGGGTGACAACTTCAGTTGCGTCGCTAAGTAACTTGTCACAACATTGTTTGTCTTCACGAAAAATGGCTTTCCCGACAATTAGTGTCCCCAAGTCTGCAAACAATGTACCATTCCAGTCATCTCCTTCTCATGAATGGGGTATCTTCATTCACGATCTTGGAGATTTATTCTCTCAAAGGAAACTGGATGTCCCCCCCTGCGTTAAAACCCCTCCAATGGAAAAGTCTGATGGATCTTTCTACACTTCAAATGATTGCTGAAAGTTTGGAAACTTCAATATGGGAGCGGTAACAATTACGCATTTTATCTCTTCAAACGCAGACTTACTCCTCTATGTCCAGTCCCATGTTTTCTCATTTTTCAACTAGTCATTCAACAGTGTAACAATATTGGAGTAGCCCTCTACAAACTTGTGATAGTATTTGGCTAGAACAAGGAAGACTCTCACATCATGACCTATCTATGGATCTTCCCAATATTTGATTGCCTTGACCTTCGCAGGGTCCATGCGAATGCATCCTTGGCCAATCCAATGCCCTAAGAACGATATCTCAATCTTCCCAAAAACACACTTGGACTTCTTCAAGAAAAGTTGGTTCCATCACAACACCTCAAATACATGTGTCAAATGCTTCTTTTGATCTTCCATACTTTCATTGTACACTATGATGTCATCCAAATACACCACAACAAACTTGTCTAAAAATGGCCGCAACACATCATTCATCAATGTGAAAAAGGTTGCAGGGGCGTTGCACAACCCAAAAGGCATCATTAGGAACTCATAGCTCCCATACCTCGTCACCATGGTTGTCTTTGTCTCATATTCATCTACAATCTACACCTGATAATACCCATGTCGCAAGTCAATCTCTGAAAAGACCTTGGCCTTGGATAGCTTGTCCAACCAATTAGTAGCTAACGACAATGGGTATCGGTTCTCCACGGTTTATTTGTTCAACGCTCAGTAATCCAAACACATCCTCAACTATGAGGCACCATATGGGGACCTGGATAGATGAATGAATCCAACATCAATCAATTATGTCAACTATCTCTTCAACTCTTCCAACTCAGGTCCAAACAATCGGTAAGAATCTCCTGCTAGTGGTTGTAGCCCAGGCTCTAGCTCTATATGGTGTTCAACAGTGTGACATGGTGGGAGAAATTTTAGAATCTCATCTGGAATTTTTTCCACAAAATCACCCAACAAATCAGTGAGCTCAAGTGGAACATGCATCTCCACTCCATCCTCTTGAACTTCTCCAACAATTGTTGCATAAATATGTGATCCATTTTGCCTTGCTTCCCTCTTCATACTCAATGCAAACATAAGTTGCACCTTTCCACCATACTTCCTTGCAGTTGTGCGCACAACCCAAGACTTTTTTTCACCAAGTATAACCTATTTTCCATCCATGGCATGAGGATCGAATGTGTCCTCCTTAGGAACTATGTCCCAAGAATCACCTCAAATCCATCCATAGGCATCATTGTGAAGTTAGCCCGACCTTCCCACTTATTAAGTTGAATGTGAATTGAGGAGGTAACATGTGTTGTTTCCTTTTCCTTATATTTTACTGCATTCACTGTATCTATGCATGGGGAGACTCTAAGTCCCAACTCCTTCACTACCTCAGTCTTTAGAAAGTTTTGTGAGACACATGAGTCAACCAGAGCTTGCATTGTCCTTTCATTGATAACTAGATCCACGAAACATCACTAATGGTATTAGCTACCAAGATTTCTACCCAAGGCACCCAATGCACCAACCCTTCACAACTTGATACAAAATGACCCTTTCCAGTCTTTCTGTGTTAAGTGAAAAATACAAACAAAATCACAATTCAACATACCTATGTTGTAATCATCTTCTACAAATTGTGTGGGGGCACTCCTTGGTCCACCACTTGGTTCCAACATGCTTCGTTGCAAGTCTTTGTACATCCTAGTTTGTTGCCCAAACCAAGACTCTTTTACATCATGTCACAGCAAGAAACTTGACTTCACCTTCCTTGAGTCATCCATGGCCTGCTTACATCACACGGCTTCATCCACCTCCGTCCAAGGAGTCTCCCCACCCTAGGTCGCCCCACTTTCAGATTGTGTGAAGACTGTCATACTGTGTGTTGTGTTTCTACAAAACCCTTCATTGTGAAAATTCTCTAATACCATCTATCATGCCCCCAATATTCATGCACAAGTCCAACCTTGGCATCTCGTGAACATACATTACCGCATCAATTCTCACTTGGCAACTTGGCTCAACCAAGGATAATTTAACCAGACTATGCCTCTTCACCTTTAGCATACCCATACTCTGTTCTAGTCTATAGACGAGTCACATCCTTACCCTATGCAACTCAATTGTATACTTAGACATTTGTTAACATTCTTTAACACTTATTCAATTTGACATACAATAGAAAACATGTGCGAAACACAAGAGACAGATATAGTGTGGATAGCGCCAGCGGTGCTTAATACCTAGCTTCGTTTATTTATATTGTGAAACATAAACACAGATTTACAAATAGGACACTATTGTCCCAGTTACGTAGATGGGCAGAGTCTCACAACTCTTCCTTATACATCATAATTGTCCAGAACTGCAGTTTCACACCAAGACTTCCCCTTGTCGTTCCTCCTTACCTCAACCTCGAGTGCACCCCACTAGTGTGCTCAACCTTAGGGCTACATGTCTCTTGCCTTCACTTTCTTGCCATTCTTTGGTTGTGCACCCTTGCTCTTATAGAGACTCCATGTCTTTTGGGTGTTTCGCACCCCTTGTGCGAAATATCATGTATTTTGGGTGTGTTGCACCCCTTCGCGAATTGTCACACTCAATTGACCGTTGTATCCCTCCATTGACTTAGTGTGCCCAAACAATATTTTTCGTCCGTCGATCATCGCGTCTCTTGGACTAGCATTCCCCATCCTTGGGCGCATACCCCCTTGCCTTGTGCTCTTCCTTGCATCAATCATTGTGACTCTCTGTGGGTGTGTTGATGGGGTCGCCCAACCTCTCTAGTGCGCCCATGTTGCTAAGGGAAGATGGGTCCACTACTTCAGCATGCTCCCAAGTTTCCCTACCCTTGACCAAACACAACCCAAGTCTCTGTCATCCGTCACTGTGGAAGAAGGGTGTGTGACTCCTTGGGCTTGCATGTCACCATCGTGCCCCAAGGTGCTCATGCCCACGCCCCTAATACAAGTTATTTCCCAGTCATTCGCCTCCTTCTTATGCTCTTTGTTCGTTCCATCGTCGAATCTACCCAAGGAGCACACACACTTGGTGAGTGTCGCAGAAGGAATTACAGGAAGCATGATGGCCATGGACTCTGGGAACATTAACACATGCAAATTTCTCTAGTGGATTTATGGATTCATTTCCTTGTTTGTTACTTTTACAAATATTTCTTATGGGTTGTACTTCATGTCATGTCATTGAGCTTATATTTATTTCACTTGCATATTGGTTAAAGTATGTATTCCTTATGGCCTCTACTTTAATTCTAGGGATTTGGAGAATTGAGGGCCTTCCTCCCCATTTTTCCATTCCTAAGAGATCAATTGTCTCTTAGAAAGATGGCTTGCCTCTTTAACCATTATATCCCCTTCTCTATTGATTTCTTTGTAAGTGTGTTGGAAAAAAATGGATTGTCAAACAACAAAGAGAGATTTAAAGCTTTCAATACTATTGCCAACATTGAAATTTTTTTTACATTGAAAGTTTTGTTACTAGAGATTTAATAGTGAACAAGGGGCATTCCGATTACCTTCAATCTTCCAATGTACCTTTTTAATGCTAATGTCATAACACATATCACTACTTAAACCTTTGATTTTTTTTGTTGTTGTCATGACCCATATATATATATATATATATATATATATATATGTCAGTTGGGTTTATCTTTGGTGGTTGGGAGGAATGATTGTTATGCCCCCCACTCAGTGTTAATTCTCGCAAGTTCATGTTGAGCTCTTAAAAGAGTATATTGTTGTAATGGCTCCGAGCCTTGTTGTTGACCGACCTTATTCCCTAAATAATCTAGGATTTACCTTGGGTACCATCCTTGAAATGAGGGGAAGTACTCAGGAGTTTTCCCCAGGCTTTATAACATGGAAAAAAATATTGATGCTTAAATAATCCAAATATAATGGAGACATTGTTCTTGTTCATATAGATGGATATGTTCTTGGAATAAACATAAATATATGTTTTAGTTTGCAATAGACAACAAGAGGCGCCCTTGAGATGAATTGACTCTCCATTTACCTACCAAGGGGAATACATTGATCGTTTAACTCAAAAAGGGAGAAGCCCCAAAGATGATCTCTCGATGTTCCTGATCCAATCCATGAGAGAAAAGGGGTGGATATACTTGGTGAACAATACCCCTTACTATAAACCAAAAGATGAAATCAAATGCCCCCGCATACTTTTCCATGAGAACTTGGGAGAAAATCATAAGATCTTTCAAATTACATCCTCCATGTGTTTTTAGCTGGCATATTTTGATCCATTTCACCATGGAGATGAAGCCATTCTCCTTTTCACCTAAACATAAGAAACTTTGCACTATCTTATTTGTTTGGTTCAAAATGCATTTAAGAATAATCTATAAGGAACTTTAGAACAATGTAATTTCATCTAGCACAAATTTTCTCAATATTAAGGGCCTTCCATGAGATAACCATTTGCGACACCAAGATTATGTCCTTCATGCCTTCAGCAACAAGATGAAAACAAATTATGGACTTCTAAGAGTTCTCATTATCGAAACCCTTAGGATGTAATGATCTGGTGGGGTCGAGGTTCATTGCTACATATTGGAAAGYCGAGCATTCTGACTTGTCGATGGAGATTYAGGCAAGTGGAGTTCCATTTTTTCTCCACTGCTTTTATATGCAAGTCGTCATTCTARCAGGTGATGGGTTGAAGGGTCATCCACTTCTATCCAATGTTGTATGGTTCATGAAAACATCACATTGGAGTGAGTTGATACTTCCTTTATTCTCGCATTCCAAAGGTCTTGATGTAATATGTTCCAAGTGACTTAGCTATTTTTGACACWTAATACAATGGTTGTCCATTTCTTATAGCTTATTCATTAGGTTTGTGCCTTCTTCTTTTTTTTATTGATTTTTCTTCTAACTTTCAATTTTAACACAACGCTTAAAAAAAAAAAAAAAATCACATTTTTTACTTATATTTACTTTATCCACAAATTTTTCAAATTAATTTTTTTAACTTCATTTTTTTTTAATTTATTTAATTTATTTTTTAAATTAAATCTTAATTAGTATTATTTCAATACAACACTTTTATTTTATTTTGATATCCCATTCAAACCAATTAAAAAAAATGAAAATACAAAGAAAAAAAAATCAAAACTTTTATTGTCTTTTAATATCACATTCAAACCAATTAAAAAAAAATGAAAATACAAAAAAAAATTCAAAACACAAGCGATCCTTGTAGTCCTTTTGAGTTCAATTTATTTTTACTCCACATAATATATGACATCAAAAAAATTATATACAAATATATCAAGTTTCGAATAGAATAGAGCATATTTGACTCTTGTGAACTTATAACGTAGGCCTTATAATTCATTTTGAATCTATGATTCAAATTATTAGTCCCTGCCTTAAGGCTAGGGATTATAGTAAAAGGTTTTTGTCTATGCATTAGTTTCAGCACTCAATGCATTAGTTTCAGCACTCAATCCAAGACAATTTTTAGCTAACCATCCTAAGTTATGAATTTAAAACATTTTAAGTCTTCCAATTAAAAACTTACATATTTTATATTTTTCAATAAACAACATTTACTTCTTATTTGGCCTCATACCGAGGCAAGGGACAATTTTAATGGAATTTTTGGTTTCAAGAGTTAAGTTAAATAGAAGAGATATCCTATTACATAGCATTTACTTCTTATTTGGCCTCATACCGAGGCAAGGGACAATTTTAATGGAATTTTTGGTTTTAAGAGTTAAGTTAAATAGAAGAGATATCCTATTACATAGCTTGAGGTGGATTAATGCTAGCTTTGATGCTAGCATTAGTTCATAAACATTTAATTCTTATGTCTTATGTTTATATGGTAAATTTTATTATCTTATGTTTGTTGTCGTGTCCAATTGTATTGTATTTGCGTTGTCCAGTTGCATGCAATATCTCTCACGCTATTAAAGTATGAGCTCATATCTGATTACTCAAACACTAGCAAGAAATCAAGGAGCACTAATTTGATTCATAGAAGAATATTGTAATTCAGTGGCAATGGCATCGAGGATGTTAGGTGCAATACCACTAATTCTGCTTATCCTGCTGCTGTCACAAACTGTTAATGTAGCAGGATGGATTGTTGCTCATGCTACCTTTTATGGTGGAAGCGATGCATCTCAAACAATGGGTGAGTGAGTCCTATTATAAATTCAATGCCATGATTGATCACCATAATACCTTCTCTTATATGTTCTTTCAGTTATCATTATCATTTAATAGATGGTTGTTATTTACATGTGCTTGTACTGCAGGGGGTGCATGTGGCTATGGGAATTTGTATAGCAATGGATATGGCACCAACACTGTTGCACTCAACACCGCTTTGTTTAACGACAGTCAAATTTGCGGAGCATGCTTTCAGATTAAGTGTGATGCCACCAAAGTTCCTCAATGGTGTCTCCCAGGAAACAAATCGATTATTGTCACTGCCACCAATTTATGTCCACCGAATAATGCCTTGTCCAATGACAATGGAGGGTGGTGCAATCTACCCCTTGAGAATTTCGACATGTCACAACCTATCTTCTTGCAGATTGCTCAATACAAGGCCGGCATTGTCTCTGTTCTCTACAAAAGTTATATAGTTCATAATTTACTAGTATCCCAAATGCACACAGTTTCAATTATGAAATTTCCATGGTGCGTTATTTTGTTAGATCTGTCACATATATTGAATTGGGTGGTGTTCACTGTTAATGAAATCAGTGTAGGGTTATGTGCAAGAAGAAGGGAGGAATATGGTTCACAATAAATGGGCATGACTACTTCGAGCTGGTTCTGATAAGTAACGTTGGGGGAAGAGGAGATGTGAAGGCAGCGTGGATGAAAGGGTCAAACAGTACCGAATGGGAACCCATGAAGAGAAACTGTGGAGAAAATTGGAAAAGCAATTCTTATCTGAATGGACAGAGTTTGTCGTTCAGAGTTATTTTCTACAATGTATTCTATTAGCAGATAACTCTTTTTTTTCTACAATGTATTCTATTAGGAACTAACCTAAGACCAGAGACAGAGATTGCTCACGTGCCCGTCGACCCTTCATAGAGAGAGTAGCTGAGCTTACAGCCATAAGCTAGGCCTGAATCTACTACTGTTGAACCTGGAACTGCTTGTTAAACATAATCTAACCTCAACAGTCTGACTGTACACTGCCAGTTGTACTGGACAGTTGTACTTTCTATTTTTGTCTTGCTTGAGCCTATTTAGCTCAGCCATCTCCCATTGCATTGTAACTTCTTCAGTTCAGTACTTTTTCATACATTTCAATATACTGTTCTATTCTTTTCTCTCTGCATTTCTCTTTGCTTCACAATTTATCATGGTATCAGAGCTTTAGCAATAAGCCTCTTCACACAGTCCGGAGAGCAACATGATCCTCACAACGTAGAGCTTCACAGATCTTGAGAGCACGCGACACAGACTTTTCACAAGGCTTGGATAGTTGTCCATAATACTCTCTAAAAGATCGTCGTAGGAAGCTTGCGGAGGTTGCAGAGCGTACTACACTCGAAAGAACAAGGAAGCAAAGATCGAGAAAGAAGAAACTTTAAAGGTTCTTGAACAATTTTTCAAGAATCGTCAAAGATTGACGAAGAAGAGCTGCAAAACAGAAGAACGTTTAAAGAACTCGAAGGATTCATTCAAAATTGTTAAAGATTCCTGCAGAAGGCAGAAACGTTGAAGATTTCACGGACATTAGTTCAAATTCGTGGAAGATTGTTAAAGAAAGAAGAAGCGTTTAAAGAATTGCAAGAATTTTTCAAATCTGTTAAAGATTGAAGCAGAGAACGAAGAATTCGTGAAATTCTTTCAAATCTTTGAAAGATTCACAAATTTTTCTTCCGCAAGAGAAAATTCCATCAAATTCGGCAAAGATCGCATTAAACACGCAAAGAACAGCCATTAAGGTCGTAATATTCATCCAGCGAACGAATCCAGAGCGAGAAACCAGTCCAGAAGGGACGAGGAGAGCGCGGAAAAGGTGAAAGAGCTTCAGCCATCAGATCTTACGCAAAGGACCGACAGTCGTTGGATCAGTAAGAAGGTGCACGAGGTTTAGTCCTCTGCAGCGCCAAGGAGAAATTTTCGACTTGTGAAGTCACGAAATCCCGACATCATCTGGACCGTCCATCCAGAAACACGTGGCGAGATCTCGGCACTTCGTGACTCGCAAGGTGTAAGGTCAGAAGACTGCCGTGAGAATTCGCGAATCGCGAAATCACGAATCATTCTAGACCATTGGATCGAGAAAGATCATGAGCCGTCGATCTTATCTCATCGCAAAATTGGTAATCGCGAGTTGGACGAGCAAAAGATTGCACTCCAAAACTCCGATACACAATATCGCGAAATCCCGAGAAGACTTGTGAGCCGTCCATCTTAGAGGACAGGTGGCAGCAGATCTACGCATTGTCACATCGGCATATCGGAGTTCGCGGTTTTGAAAGACCGTTGCAACAGGACTTCGAAACTCGCAAAATCGCGATACGCGAAATAGAGATAAGATCACAGCCGTCCATTTGTTTGGACACATTGAGAACATCAAGGAAACCATCGACGTTTTGGCATCCGGGGTTTCAAGTTGACAGAACTTTTGGAGTCGCAGTCGCGAAATCGCAAAACGACGAGGATCGCCCATCGTAAAGGGACGCGTGTCATAAATCCCAGGACTCGGGAAAAGTCCCGAAAAGAAAGGGCCATCAGAATTTCAGGATTCGAGAGACCAAGAGGTCGCGCGTTTAAGTTCATGAAATCGCGATATGCGAATCTTCGACATAATCTGGGTCATTGACCTCAAATCAACGAGGATCGTTGATCTTTGAAATCATTTTGCCATTTTGGCAACTCGGAGATCGGGGAAACGAGGAGGAAGAGATCGTCATCAGAACTCGCGAAGTCCCGATTCGCGATATCCCGATAAGATCTGGGTCGTCAGATCACACAAGATCTGGACCGTCGAATTGTCCTAAGGCAATTTTTCGCATTTCGGCGATTTGAAAGTCAAAGAAACGAGAAAATCCTGTAGCGCTTTAAAAGTAAGGCGCGTGGTCACATTACAAGGAGACCAAGGGCCAATTCAAGCCCGATAAGCTCCCTTCGGCCATCGGCAAATCGGCGTTTCGGCGATCGGAGGTAAATACGAAATTTCCCTCTATTTTTTCTGAAATTTTTTTTCTGTATGGCGTCATCTAGCAACTTAGGACCAACTCAGGGTCCGATTCTTCTTGGTAAAAATTATGAATTTTGGTCTCTTCGGATGAGATCGTTCTTGCAAGCACAAGAGTGTTGGGAACCAGTGGATCTTGGATATGTGGAACTGGATCCAGCCGCCCTCGCTGCCATGACAAATGCACAGAGAATTGCTCAAGCAACTCTGAGGACCAAAGAAAATAAAGCGAAATTCTAGATTCAGAATTCTGTGGATGATTCGATTTTTTCGAAAATCACAGGCGCTGGTACTTCAAAACAGGCCTGGGACATCCTTAAATCTTCCTATCAAGGAAATGACAGGGTCAAAACAGTTAAACTGCAGACCTTGTGGACGCAATTCGAGACTCTAAGGATGACAGAGTCTGAAACTGTAGATCAGTTCATGACCAGAGTCATGGGAATCGTGAACTAGATCAGACTGATTGGTGAAACCATCACTGATCAACGAATTGTTGAGAAAATTCTCATAAGTCTACCCAAGAAATTTGAAATGGTTGTAACAGCAATCCTTGAATCCAAGGATCTGTCAAGATTTTCAACAGATGAACTAATTGGTTCTCTGGTGACACATGAAACCAGACTGCATCTTACAGATGAGTCAATCTCCAATGCTTTCAAAACTCAAATCTCCTTCAGCAAAGGGAGAGATTGAGGAAAAAGCAGAGGTCACCAAGGAAGAGGGAGCAATCAAAGTAACTCTCACTTTAGTGGAGGCAATAGACAACAATATCCAAATCAAAATTTCCAAGGTCAAAGACATCAGCAACAATATCAACATCAGAATTTCCAGCCTCAAAGAGGCAGAGGGAGGAGATCAAATGACAAAACAAACATACAATGCTATTACTGCAAAAAGTATGGGCACTATGAATCTAAATGCAGGAAGAAGCAAGCAGATCAGCTCTCGGGCAGAGCACATGTGTCAAATCATATGGGAGACACCTCAAGAGGTATGTTTCTCTCATGCCACCAGACTGAAGAACAACCTAAAGATCTCTGGTTGCTGGACAGTGGATGCAGCAATCACATGACAGGTAACAAAGAATTACTTTCATGCATTGATTCATCTATATCATCTGATATTACACTTGGAAATGATTATTTAGTCAAAGTTCAAGGAAAAGGAATTGTTCCTATTCTTACTAAACAGAATGTAAAGAAAGACATATACAATGTCTATCATGTTCCAAATTTAAAACATAATTTGTTAAGTGTAGGACAGCTCATTGAACATGGCTATAAGGTACTTTTTGAGGGAACATCTTGTAAGATATATGACAAACTCCCAAGCAGAAAATTGATTTCTGAAATCCATATGACCCCAAATAGGATGTTTCCCCTTACCCTCAGAACTGCAAATCTGAGTCAACCATATGCACAGAATGCATCAACCCTGAATGAAACAATGGTTTGGCATACAAGATTTGGGCATATACCATTTTAAAGTCTAAGTCTTCTTCAGAAAAACTCCATGGTCAAAGGTCTACCTATCTTTAAAGAGAAAATTCCCCCATGTGAGTCTTGCATACTTGGAAAACATAAGAGAACTAGTTTTCCACAATCTTCCAATCAAGCCAAACAACATCTTGAACTTGTTCACACTGACCTATGTGGACCAATGCAAACAGAGTCAATAGGTGGTAGTTTTTACTTTCTAACGTTTATTGATGATTTCAG
>JASDQU010014380.1:20308-45074 GCA_032191745.1 Picea mariana
CATACAAGATTTGGGCATATACCATTTCAAAGTCTAAGTCTTCTTCAGAAAAACTCCATGGTCAAAGGTCTACCTATCTTTAAAGAGCAAATTCCCCCATGTGAGTCTTGCATACTTGGAAAACATAAGAGAACTAGTTTTCCACAGTCTTCCAATCAAGCCAAACAACATCTTGAACTTGTTCACACTAACCTATGTGGACCAATGCAAATAGAGTCAATAGGTGGTATTTTTTACTTTCTAACGTTTATTGATGATTTCAGCAGAAAAATATGCATATATTTTCTCAGACACAAGTCTGAAACATCTGCAAAATTCAAAGAATTCAAGGCAGAAGCTGAAAAACAGAGTGGCAAATATATCAAAGCACTCACGTCAGATGGAGGAGGAGAATACAACTCCAGAGAATTTGCAAATTTCTGCAAATCTCAAGGCATCATCATGCAAACAACAGCCAGATATACTCCACAACAGAATGGAGTGGCTGAAAGGAAAAATCAGACCATAATGAACATGGCAAGAACACTTCTTAAAGAGAAACACTTGTCCAATGCTTTTTGGGTTGAAGCAGTAGCATGCTCAGTTTATCTCATGAATAGATCACCAACCACAAGTCTGAAGATGAAAGTTCCCCAAGAAGCATGGAGTGGGACAAAGCTCAATGTAGCTCATCTAAGGACATTTGGATGCATAGCATATGCTCACATACCTTCTGAATTAAGGAGGAAGCTTGATGACAGAAGTGAAAAATGTATTTTCACTGGATATAGTGAAACATCTAAAGCTTACAGGCTTTACAATCCAATCACCAAGAAATTAACTCTCAGCAGAGATGTACAATTTCTGGAAAATCAATTCTGGAATGATTCAGAAAATCAGCACATGGACAGTCAAAATCCATTGCTGCCAAGTTCTGAAAACACAGAAAATTCAGAACAGCAAGTACCTCAAAATATACTTCCAAGATTGCAAGTACAAAAACAACCTGAACATTCTCAAGATAACTCAACTTCCAGCAGAGAATCAATCTCTGAACCACAGAATCAGAGAACTCAAAGTTTGAGAGAAATCCATCAGAAGTTGGATGACTTTGAGCAACACAATTTTTTTTCTTTAATGTCATGTCAACCTACATCTTTTAAGGAAGCAGCTAAGGAGCCACATTGGGTTCAAGCCATGAACCAAGAAATTGACTCCATTGAGAAGAACAAGACATGGGATCTTGTTGATTTCCCAAGACACAAGAAGAGTATTGGTGTCAAGTGGGTTTACAAAACTAAACTCAATGAAAAAGGGCAGATTGAAAAGCACAAGGCAAGACTTGTTGCCAAAGGATTGTCACAACAACCTGGTACTGATTATGGTGAAACTTTTGCTCCAGTAGCAAGATTAGACACTGTAAGGACTCTATTGGCCATAGCAGCACAACACAAATGGCAAGTATACCAGATGGATGTCAAGTCAGCATTCTTAAATGGTTTCTTAGAAGAAGAAGCTTATGTCGATCAACCACCACATGTATTTGAAGTCCAAGAGCACCCAGCCAAAGTATATCGGTTGAAGAAAGCCTTGTATGGCTTAAAGCAAGCTCCAAGAGCTTGGTACAGTAGAATTGACACTTATCTGATCAAAAGTGGTTTCAGCAGAAGTCAAAATGAACCAACTCTTTACACCAAAACAGATAAGCACGGTAAAATCTTGATTGTATGTTTATATGTTGATGACATGATCTACACAGGAAATCTTGAGTTAACAGATTTTAAACATGCCATGCAATCTGAGTTTGAGATGACAGATCTTGGCATAATGAAATATTTTTTAGGGATTGAGGTTAATCAATCAGCCAAAGGCATTTTTGTCTGTCAGCAAAAGCATGCAGCAGACATCATCAAAAGATTTCGCATGGAAGGATGCAATCCAGCAGAAACCCCCATACCTTTAGGCACAAAGTTGAGCAAAACTAATGAAGGTCCTACAGTGGACTCTACTTTATACAAAAGTTTAATAGGCAGTTTGTTGTACCTTACAGCAACTAGGCCTGACATTATGTATGCAGCCAGTCTTGTTTCTAGATTCATGGAATCACCCAAAGATTCTCATTGGAAAATGGCAAAATGAATTCTGAGATATGTTGTAGGAACTCTCAATTTTGGCTTATGGTACACTAAGTCTGATAGTAATCAACTTTCTGGTTACACAGATAGTGACTTTGTAGGCAACCTAGATGACAGGAAAAGCACATCAGGATATGTTTTTCATCTGGGCACGAACCTGATTTCATGGGCATCAAAGAAGCAGCCAATTGTATCCATATCTTCTGCAGAGGCAGAGTATGTAGCTGCTACCTCAGCTTCATGTCAAGCTGTGTGGCTGAGAAGAATATTGACAGACATGTCACATATAGAAAATGGACCAACTCCTATTTTCTGTGACAATACATCAGCAATTGCATTATCTAAGAACCATGTGTTTCACAAGAAAAGTAAACACATTGACACTCGATTTCATTTCATACGCGAGCTAGTCAATAATGGGGATATTGCACTACAATTTTGTGGTTCTTGAGATCACCTTGCTGATATCTTTACAAAGCCACTAGGAAAGTCAGTTTTTGATTTTCAGAGACAGCACTTAGGCATAGTCAATGCTGATGATTGTAATTGTTGAATTTAAGAGGGAGTGTTAAACATAATGTAACCTCAACAGTCTGACTGTACACTGCCAGCTGTACTGGACAGTTGTACTTTCTATTTTTGTCTTGCTTGAGCCTATTTAACTCAGCCATCTCCCATTGCATTGTAACTTCTTCNACTCGATTTCATTTCATACGCGAGCTAGTCAATAATGGGGATATTGCACTACAATTTTGTGGTTCTCGAGATCACCTTGCTGATATCTTTACAAAGCCACTAGGAAAGTCAGTTTTTGATTTTCAGAGACAGCACTTAGGCATAGTCAATGCTGATGATTGTAATTGTTGAATTTAAGAGGGAGTGTTAAACATAATGTAACCTCAACAGTCTGACTGTACACTGCCAATTGTACTGGACAGTTGTACTTTCTATTTTTGTCTTGCTTGAGCCTATTTAGCTCAGCCATCTCCCATTGCATTGTAACTTCTTCAGTTCAGTACTTTTTCATACATTTCAATATACTGTTCTATTCTTTTCTCTCTGCATTTCTCTTTGCTTCACAATTTATCACTGCTCATGGTTTTTAGGTCGGGAACCATAGCAAACCTGTCTGGGTCGCCAATTTTAGTTGTCCAAACCCCACTAAGCCACTTGGAGATCCCTGAGAATAAGCTCAAGACACCATCCATCATTGAAGAAATTGAAGCTAAGCTAAAAGAAGCCAACCTCAGGCGTCGGCAAATAAGAAAAAAACCAAGCACATTAGTTAACCCGGGATGGGTACGATACGATACCTTGACAAGATCTTCTTTTACAGATACTCTTCCACTATTTTAGTGCCCAGTTTAAAGGAGGACAACCTATTTTGGTGTTCGTCTGATCATAGCTGAATTCACTGTCTCCCCACGTTTGAACTCTCTGTTGTTGAACCTGAAGAAGAAGCAATATTTCAGTGCACCAATTGGTATAATAGGGAGCCACTCTTAGTTGCCTCTTGCACTGATATTAATACAAGATCTGTGATGTCGTTAAGAGATTTGAGAGTTTGTTATTCAATTGCAAATTATGATCAAGAAAGTTTACAAGAACATGAATCAGAAGGCCAAGGCCTTAAACTTAGATGCCCACAAATCTAAACTGCTTTGAAACAAAAAACTTGCCACATTGTTGTTACAACCATTTGCCCACGGCCATGGAGGAGACTTATTGCCTTCATCTGATTATGTTCATGTCAACCATGTGTAATGTGCATTGAGCCTTCTTTTTGTTTATTAAATGCATGTTTATCTGTTGTCCCTCCACGTCTAGGCACCTAACTCCCAGCGTTTAATGCCATTTATTCACTATCTTTATGGTGGTCAGAACTTGCAGTGACACGTCAACTAAAAATTATATATAAAGTAAACTAAAAATAAAGCCCATTTTCTTACCATTCAAGAAAAAAAAAATTTGAAGGAAGACAGTGCTGCAATTTTTTTTCTAGTGTGAGTAACAGCGTTAACAATGTTTAATTCTATAAGCTTAGCCCTGAGTTGGATGACTTCCACGTAGTTCATGTTTGATCTGCTAGAGTCTGAGATTTATTATTTATTGGCCAAAAATTTAGGCCGGGAGTTATAGTTTGCTTTGGGATTGGTTTTATACACAGAGCAGTTGTGTGTATGTAGTAATAATTCTTTGTTAGAGGGGATTAAACCAATAACATGATGTTGTGTGAATATATGAGTACTGATGATTTTCGAACAGTACATGTTTTTGCTTCTGTGATGAAGAAGCTTAGTTTAGATGCTTTGTTTATACTCATGAGATTCTGGCAATGGTCAGCAGTCTGGCTAGGATCAGCTGTTTCTTTGTAATTTGTATGCTTAACTTCCATTGTAATTTTTTATCAGAACTTTGCATGAACGCTGAAGATTATCTGTAATCTAGTGATTATCTGTTCGATTCTGGGAGAACAATTTATATTCCCATTGCTCGAATTTGTTTAATGAGAAAACATTGACCTAATTTCATGTATTTAATTCTGATGATGTGAAGTTAGATTTCAGAGTTTCCAGTTAAGAAATCGGTTGCAATATTTCAAGTTAGTTCTGTATGTACGCTGCTTGGGACTCCTGTTATACGATCTCTCTGCTAATGCACTGCAAATTTTCTGCATACCAATTTATTGTTTATTCGTTATGTCCATATTGTGGTTGTTTTTTCGAGGTCGTTCCGCCAAGGAATTCCCACCTGATCCAAATCAGGTAAGCCAGCCAAATGTAATGTGCCCAGCCAGAGCACAAGAAAAAAAAACCTCATAAGCTATAGTCAAAATTTCCCAGACAAAGAAGATGCTTTAATTCGATATTAAATTTGGATGAAAAGCCATACTCATTGGGAAAATTGATATGACTTGTTATAGAATTCAATAGATTTTTGTTCTTTTGCAACAAGTGTCCATACCATGTCCAAAACTAGCCTTTTACTTGGAATAATGTCATAATTTAAGAGGCGATTCACCATTTTTTTTTATGCATCCTATTCATATTCAAAATATTGTGGGAATATGCCACGATCATTAATTTTCTTGGTGGGATTCCTTCCTTATCTAAATGGGATTCCTTCTTTATCTAAATGGGATAAAAATGTACAAAAATCTATTTGAAACATTAAATAATAACTTATTATCCTAAAAGAGTAGAACAAAAGTCATTAGGGATATTTCTGGGAAAGGAAAATGATAAAACAAAAAGGTTATCATTACAAGGATAAAACTGTGTTCAAGTATTTGATTCGATCCATAATTTACTGTTGTTAGAAATTATTTTTACAAGTGGGAAGCCGTATACGGTTTTCATGAACATGGAAGCACGTTCTTTCTGTTGTTGCAAAGGCAGGGACTTGTTGCTTCGCAACTCTACTTGTTCATCTTTGTTTTTCTTTAGCATTTAACATATTTCATGTTATATGTAAAATTTCAAAAAGTTGTTGCAAAGACAGGGACTTGTTGCTTCGCAACTCTACTTGTTCATCTTTATTTTTCTTTAGCATTTAATATATTTCATGTTATATGTAAAATTTCAAAAAAAAATTGAAGGAGTCCAACAATTTGGTGTTATATTTGAAATTCCCAAAAAAAAAAAAATTGAAGGAGTCCAACAATTTGGTCTTTTATATTTGAATGTATTTTATTATGTATAATCATATTAAAGGTCAAAATGCATTGAATTATTTTTAAAAAAAATTGGGTTGTGTTATATCTCAGATTTTGTGCAGTGTATTTTACATTTTTTCATGAGATGTGACTACTCTAATGTGTCCAAAGTGTGATGATTTTTTTGCATGTGGCCATGATGAGATGACTTGTTGTACAAGTGTTGATTAGAAGTTATCCACATCCCCTTAGGTGGACGATCACGGCATGTCCTTTTAGTCTTCATTCTTTTGCTTCTCTAATCGACTATCCCTTGGAGGTGGTAACTCCCTCTAAGTTAAGTGTACTATCCCTTGGAGGTGGTAACTCCCTCTAAGTTAAGTGTTTATGTCCTAGGTAGGTATGTGAACATTATGAGATGGATCTACTAGGATACATGATTTTTGAGGCTCTAATTATTCACTTACTCTTTGCTATGTAAAAGGTGATTGTGCTTTGTAAGGGTTATCACACCCATGGTTTAGCACACATTATTCTACCCCACATGGACCCTCTCTTTATTATGTATGTACCATATTTTGGTCATCGGAGATGTTTATGCACATGATCATTCAGTTTCACATTTCTCGAGGCTTTCTCATGTTTTTTGAGGCATTGATCGCACTTTTTAAGGCATGGATGGGTTATTTTCCTCCACATGGACCTCCTCTACACTTGCCATGTGTCAAATACCATAATTCCCCCCTCCTTTAGCACTTTTTTAAATCATTTTTTCCACTAAAGGAGGTTTGACCTCACTTGGGGCACTTTATGATAGTTGTGGGGTTTATTTTAAGCCACTTGGATGATGTGGAGGTCACCTAAATGAATTTGCACTTGAAGATGATGACTTGGCACTCATTCCTTGATATGTGGGGGGGATTTTGATCACCCTTTTGATGACTTGTTGAGAAAATTGAAAAAATCATCCACTTAGGGGGATTATGTTTGACTTGGGGTGAGATCGCCCCCTCTCTTAGAGGTGGACGTTGGAGCTAGGGTGGCCAAGGAATATTCTTAGACACGTTTTTTATCCCCCCAAGTCCATATCAAATGGAATGATGTACCTTGGAGCCAAATCAACCCTCCTATAAGCTTGATGTCACCCCTTGTGAGGGTTTTAAACATGTAAAAAATCATTTATTTGTATTTTTTTACTTAGTCTCCAAGTTGTGTGGATGACAGTTCACTTTTGCTTGATTCCTTAGCCTAATTTTGGGGAATATAAAATGGGAAGGAGTTGTAAGCCTCATGTATAAATAAAGGAACTCCTCTCATTCCAAATTGTTGTGAATTGTTGAAGATCATTATTGAAGCCATTAATATAAGATATTAATTTGGTGTTTCTTTGTGTCAATTCTTGGAGCTCTGTTTTTTCTTGGTTATTCTTCTCGGTATTTTTTCTAAGGCTATTGTGAATGCTCAAGATTCTACATAAACTAGCAAGATTGATCCATTGAGGAGTTATCAACTACTTGGAGGGAGGACGTATAGGGTTTGTATCTCATCCTTCTTCCCTAAAACGATTTGGTAAGTACATATCTCTTGTCTTAATTAGTTCTATACTCCTTGGCAAGGGTTTTAAGTATTCTTTTCAATTATTTTGTTGATATTGTTGGTGAAGAGTATTACCCTAAGGAAACCCTTCTTGTAGGGCCTTGGTTTCATGGTTTGTCTTGATTAGACAAGAGACTACTATCTTTGAGGCCCTAGTCTCTCATTCTAATCTATAAACATTGATAACCAATTCATAGAGGGGCATACTTCTTGACCCCATAAGCCCGAAGTGGAGACAAGTCATTAAGCATAAATCCAACAACCAACCAATAAAACCCTAAAAATTCAATTCTTTTATTTTCATGTCATATAAAATACAAAACTACAAAAAAAATATAAAATAAAAACCGTCAAAAACATTTATTTCATCGCCTAGAGTAAAGCTAACAGTTTATTTTCATTTTTTAGACATTTTTATCTGTGGGTTTATGCTTCATTGTTAATTTGTAACCCTAAGAAGGAAAATTGACCCTACTGGTATTATGCTTCAAGTTTGTATCTAACATTTGTGGTTGATTTAAGGTGTTTACCAATTCTAGAAATTAAATTACATCAATATGAATCAAAATTGATGAAACCCTAAAGCTAGGGTTTAACCCTAAAAGGTGCATTCTAACCCTACCCTAGCTTATATTTCAATTGTGAATTGTTTATAAATCATATCTAATACATTCTAACGTTGAAATTAATCTCCTGAGTGGTTCATTGTTGTTATTTTTCATTTTGGATATTTTTGGTGAAACCCTAGGGAGATTCACCACCTCTCTTTGAAAGTTTGAGCTATTTTCATAATTATTATTCATTTGTACTTGCATTTAGTCATTGTTGGGTTTTTTTTGCATAGTTTATTCATTTCCTCACCCAAAATCTACATTTTTTGCATTTTTTTTAATCATATATCAAATTATGGAATTATTGGACAACAACAAGCTAGTCCAATTTGCAACATATAATCAAGGTATAACTCAGGTATATCTTTCATTTTTTATTTGTGTAATTAGATCTCACTCCTGAGTGGTTAAAGGTATATTTTATCTTCATCTAGAGAGTGATTTCTTAGTGTTGATTTAAATTTCTATTGTAGCGTATTTATTTTAGATCTCAACACTCATAAAATTAGCTCTTAACCATCCTTCTATTGTAGTAGTTATTGTTGGTTGTGCAGCCTAATTATCTTCCTGATTCAGAGGTCTTTGTTTTCAGCTGTGTTTATACCCCATGAAGTCTTTACACCGTAGAAAAATGTACACTCATCCACGCGGGGGAGTGCAGGGGGGGTTACCCCCCCTGTGAGGTCTGGAGGGATAGTCGTTGTAATTTCATTGTAAATCTGGACCGTTCATTATAAGGTCGCAGATCTGACGGTAGAAGTTATGTTAGGGTGTTTTCTCCCTAGAAGGCAACCCTCTTTTATGAGGGAAATTTATTGCAGCTATGCATCATGTGAATATTGTATTCTGAGAGAGGAGATTGTGAGAGAAAGAAGAGGAAGTTACAGTGGGTGTGTTGTAGGTTGTATCCCTTCATTTGTTGGATAATAATAAAGGAAGGACCTAGCAATTTCTCTGGTGGACGTAGCCCACACTGGGTGAACCACGTATATTTGTGTCTCTATTGTATTGTGTATCTTTTGTGTTTTATTTCCGCATTTGTTTTATTTTATTGCTCCGCGATCCTGTTTTTCTAACAATTATTTCCCTAACTCATGGTTGAATAATCTTAAGGCATTTGGCTACTTTGGCATTCATCTATCTAACACATATTGAGGTGTATAGTTTGAATTGAACCATATATGTTTATTTCAAGGATTGGGATAACCCCCATGGCTTCAAAGAGTTGGCCTTGAGTGAAGGGGAGATTGTGCTAAGGTGATAGTGGTGATTTTCCTGTGTTGCACTTATCCCCAAAAGCATCCCTACAAAGGTTCCTAGTTTGGGAAATAACATTTTTTGCATCGTTTCCGAGGAGAACCTTGTGGGTTTATTTATGGCTTTTGAAGACATTGTCTCAAAAATATTAGCCATATTTTTTGGCACCATTTTTAGTGATGTATTTGTTGGTTTGTTTCCTGCCTCTTGATGACATCATCCCGTCAAGTTGGGTAAGTTCTTTGTGTTGTATATTGATGAGAATATTGATATTACTAACTTGATTGTCTCATCTAGAAACTCCATTGAACCCAAATACAACAAAAAGGTACTCTACAAGAATGAATGCCCAAGGTATACTTCATCTTGTTCCTGAACTAGAGCTTTGTTATCATAGAAGGAATCAGAGGCTCCAAGCAAGGGAAGTAAATAATCGAGAATTATTTGAAACTTTATATGATATAAGAACAGTATTTATTGTTTCAAGTCCTCTAACTCAAATGGTTACTTCATTGCTCACGTATACTTTCAAACCATTTGATTTTTCTAACGTTGCATGTTATCCTCATGATGTGTCGTCTTCTTTGGAAAAATTCTTGGCATTCCATAGTGATAATGTTATTGGTGCAAGAGAGCATCGGGATGTATTCATGGAACATGTCACCACTCTAGGTATTTGTCATTTAGATGTTTTATATAAATTCTTTGCTTTGTCATTAAAAAGGGTGCTAGAAAGTGGTTTTTATCATTATCTAATCTTTGCATAAATTAATTTCAAACATGCCTAAAGGTTTTCTTTGATAAATGGTTGGAAAAGAAAGATGTTTGGTTTATTTTGAATGCTTTGACTAACATTAAGAGAAATGAAAATGAAACCATTGATAAATTTGACAAAATATTTGACAATATTATGCAAGATATTCCTCAAACCCATCAACCAACTGCAGACACCATCTTGATGTATTGCATGAATTCCTTTTAAGGAAATTTCAGCTTCTTCCTCCATAGTGCCAACCATACAACTCTCACCATTGCCAGTATGGGTGCAAGTATTGTTTTCACTTCTGTTAAAGGTAATATTTCATGTTATGATTTTCGCTTGGAATTTGAAGGAACTAACAATGTAGTTGAATATGAAGCACTTTTACTTGGTTTTAATTTAGCTAAAGATCTTGGAATTAATATTTTGAAAATTATTGGTGATTTTGACCTAGTTGTTTCCCAATTGAAAGGTCATTTTTCTTCTAAAAATAAAATATTGAAAAGATACAGGAATGTAGTATGGGATTCCATGGAATGGTTTGATTCTTTATCTTTGATAGATGAACCAAGGGATTCGAATGAAAGAGTTGATGCATTAGTCATGTCTACTACGACACTATAGATTTTTGAAGATTTGATGAAGAATGGAAAATTGGAAGTTATTTTCATACCATCAGTCCCAGATAATTTGATCAATTGGCAAGTTTTCGATGATGATGCACAGGTTTTGTGATTCATGAACAACTTGCAAGAATTTTTCAAGAACCAAATAGATTGGATAGAAGAAGGTTCAGAAGAATAAGTAAAGGAAAACATTATTTGAGTCGACCTTGTACCTTTTGAATGTTTTTCCAATATACATGATAGGTACAAAGAGAAGAAATAAATGGCTAAACCCAATGAATATGAGGAAGTGAATATTGGTTCAACTGGGACTCCAAAGATGATAAATATTGGAAAAGGAATATCGGGAGAGGAAAGAAAGGAAATTGAATATATTATCAGAGAATTCAAGGACATATTTGTCTTCTCCTATTATGATTTGAAGGTCTACAAGGGATATATAATACAACACACCATACCCTTGAAGGAAGGCACCAATATGTTGTTAAATTTAGAGTTGTTATTAAGTTCTTTTCAATTTACTAGACAATAATAGCATAAGAAGGATCACTGAGAGAAACACAAGCATAAGGTACACAACATTTTATCCTGGGAAACATTCATAGGGGAGAAACCCAACAAAAACTTTCTTAATATAGATTGTCAATACAATGCCAAGACCAAAGACCAAACCACCAAGAATATCCAACACTAAGCATGCACCTCTCTCCTCTCCTTCTTGTAACTGCAACTTCCTTCAAAAATTGTGCACTAGATGAGTGACTTGAGTGAGTGTGTGAATGAGGCGCCCTCCTCACTTATTTATTTTGGCTGGGAAGCGCTAGGGTTATGTCCTTTCATCAAGCAGGTCCAACTTTTCCATTTAGTGGTTAAAACCACTTTAATTATCCCTAGGTTTCGACTTTACAAACAACACCATATAACCATGGTTTGATCAATCCACAAAAGGGGATTTTTTCTTATACAAAGCCCGACGCGATCAATCCACAAAAGGGGATTTGATCTATAAGATCATAACTCAATTAAAAATATAATATTCTTCATAGTTACAATATTTTAACATATGTTTCGACAAAAACTGAGACAGATCAATCTAAATTTGGCCCCTCTTGTCCAAAAACAATTGCAAAATTTATATGAAGCGAGAATCATTGTGCCCACAAGACATTCTACTAATTGGATCTCCAATCCAGTGTTAGTGCGAAAGAAAAATGATAAGACTTTGTGTGGACTTTAGAAATATCAACATGGCATCTAAGAAACACAATTATCCATTAACATGGAAAATATACTATAGAGAATCATAGGATCAAAGATGGTGTCATTCTTGGATAGATTTTTAGGTTACAATCAAGTTTTGGTGAACAAAGATGACAAGCAAAAGACAACATTTACCACAATTTGGGGTACTTATGAGTATTTGAGAATGCCTTATGGGATGATAAATGAAGGTGCTACATTCCAGAGAGCCATGGATTATTCATTCAGATATCTCATGGGAAAAATAATTGAGATTTATCAGGATAACCTCACAGTGTTTTCAAAGACCAGGAAATCATGTATCGAGCATCTCAGACAAGTATTTGAAAGGTGGTGAAAGTATGGAATCTCTTTGAACCCAAAGAAGTAAATATTTAGAGTTCTTGAAGGAAAGATTCGCAGGAACATTGTTACAAAAAATGGGGTAAAGGTTGATCTAGAGACGATAAAAGGAATTAAATAAATTGATATGCCTCTAACTCAAAAGGATTTGCAGTTGTTTTTCAACAAGATCAATTTCATCCAAAGATTCATCCCAAATTTTGTCGATATCACCAAGCCTACAACAAATTTTCTAAAAAAGATGAAGTTTTCAAGTGGAATGAAGACAATAAGACAACCTTCGAACTTATCAAGAAAGTTATTGTAAAATCTTTGATATTGGTAAGTCCAAATTATTCCAAGAATTTTCAATTTTTATTTTTTATTCTAACGATACAATTGTAGGTGTGTTGATTCAAAAGAATGATCAAGATGAACAACCCATAGCCTTCATGAGTAAATTTCTCAAGTATGTCTAATTAAACCATTCCATTAGGGAGAAGCAAGCTTACACTTTGGTCAAATCCTTGAACCTTTTTGGGATATATGTTGGATATTCCAAGGTGATTTCTTATGTCCCCACTACGTTCCCCACCCTGCAGTAAAATATGTCTTGGCTCAATAATATTGTTTGGGAACTAGAGACAAGTGGGTGACTGAGATTCAAGAATATGATTTGGAAATTATGCCCACAAAATTGGTCAAAGGTACAGGTTTGGCACAGATGTTAGTTGAAGGAAATGAAGTTTCCATTGGATTGCAGGACGATGCATCCCCTATATTTTCAACAATGATTGAAGAATTGGAACATCATGATTGGTATACGGATATCATTTTGTATCTCAAGAACCTTACAAATCCAACGCAGCTTTCGAATCACAAGAAAATATCTTTAAGACTGAAGGCCTCTAAGTGTTCTTCCATCGACAAAGACCTTGAATGGATAAATCTGGATGGTTTGATCCTCAAATGTGTAGACCCAATTGAAGCAAATAATTTTATAGATGAATTTCATAAAGGGATATATGGAGGACATCATGCAGCAAATACCACCACTCACAAAATTCTATGAGGTGGTTACTATTGGCTGAGTATCTTTTCAGATGTGCATAAGTTTGTAAGAGGTTGGCAGTCATGTTATTTCTTCACAAGGAAGCATAAGTTAGTGGCCCTCCCTCTTCAACCAGTTATAGTGGAAACACCCTTCCAACAATGGGGCCTTGAATTTATTGGTGAATTCAAGGATAATTCAAGCAATTGTCATAGATGGATTCTTACAGGTACTTATTATTCCACTAGGTGGGTTGAAGAAATACTGACGAAGAGGGCCACACATAAATTTGTCATGGATTTCTTGGAAGAGAAAATCATCACCCGTTTTGGGGTGCCAGCAAACATTACTACCAAAAATGCCAAAGCATTTAGTTCTATAAAGTTGCATACATTTTGTTTTGACTATGGCATTATCCTATCCCACTCCTCCAATTATTATTCCCAAGGGAATGGTCTCGTTGAGTCAAGCAACAAGAATTTGATGGCCATTCTGAAGAAGACAGTGGGGGACAACAATAAAATTTGGGATAGTAAGATAAAGTACGCTCCATGGGCAGATAGAATAACTAAGAAAGAATTCACTAGGAAAAATCCATTCGAGCTAGTCTACATGCTGGAAGTAAAATTGTCAGTTCATTTGAGGATCTCAATTTACAGGTTTATACAACAACACTCCTATGATCTATATGCAATGCAAGGAAGAATTGATGAATTAATTGAGCTTGATGAAAACCGAAGATGTGCCTTTGATAACCTAATACACAGTCAAGAAAATCTAAATCGAGGTTCAAGTACATGATTTTGGGTGTCTTCTCCATCTCTTTCCTAGGAAATACCCAGGTTCTTTGGGTTCTTCTGAGTTCTTTTAGAGACGTCCCTATTCTAGAACTTGGGACATGAAAGAAGAACCTACTCTAAGTTCTTACAACTATGGTCCTAGTGCAAGTACCCCAATAACATATCCTAATACCCTAGTTATCTTATCAATACCATATCCAAGGCACTGAGACCAATCCTTGGTGTGTAAAACATTGAAATGATTCCCATATCCCACTTGCAAGCCAAATATTGCCTCTATAAGACCTATGTGGTGGTTTTGGGACCACGTGGTCTAGGACCCATGTAAGTCTTTTTTATGGCCTAATACATAATTTAGTTTTTGTTTGTAGGCCATGGCCAAGTCCCTAAGACCCATCCATGGCATATAAATATTTGCAATGATGTCCATATGCCACTCATACACCAAATATTCCCTATGCAAGGCCTACAAATGCTAGAGAAGCATCTTTTAATTCCTAAGACCTTAGTTTTAATCCCTAAAAATAGACAAGGCACCAAGACCCATCTTTGGTGCATAAAACTTCATAATGGTGTTGATATACCATTCATAGGCCAAATAATCCCTCTATGGGGTTTGTGTGGTGGTTTGAGGCCTCATGTGTGGCATGTGTGTGGCCCATCATCCCTATAAACATATTTTAGGGCCTAGGACCCTGGTTTTTATCCCCAAACAATGGCTAAGGCCTTAAGACTCGTCCATGGTGTGCAAAGCTTCAAAATGGTGCCCATATACCACTCATAGGTGAAATATTCCCTCTACTTGGCCTTTGTGTAGTTTGGTGGATTGTGCATGGCCTATGATCCAAATATATGACTTTTAGGACCAAATATGTTGATTTTCATCCCATTCTATATTTATGGAAACAAGACCCATCCATGTTGCATAAAACCTCAAATAGTTCCCAATCCCACTTATAGGCTAAAGATTCCCTCTATATGGAATGTGTGGTGGTTCAAGGCATTATGCATAGCCCATGAGCCCTAGGAGCATAATTTAGGGCCTAAGAACCTGTATTTCATCCCTAAACCATAAGGAAAGCCTCAAGAATAAAGACCCATCCTTGGTGCAAAAAACATTGAAATAGTTCCCATATCCCATTAATAGACCAAATATTCCATTTATATGTCATATGTGATGGTTCAGGGTCTCGTGCAAGGTCCATGAACCATAGGTACTTTTTTAAGCCCTAAGATCCTAGCCTCCATCCTAATAACACCAAGACATCATTGGTTCATGAAACCTCAAAATGGTGACCATATACCATTACTACACTAAATATCCCATTTATAGAGTCTATGTGATGTTTTGTGATGGTTTGGGGCTCTGCTCATGGTCTGTGAGTCCTAGAAGCTTCATTTAGTGCCTAATACCCTATTTTCTTCCTTATTCCATGTTTAGGGCCCCAAGACACATCCTTGGTGTAGAAAATCTTGTAATGACACCCATATGACACGTGTAGGAAAAAGATTCCATCTATACAACATGTTATAGGTGGTATGGGGCCCTCTAAATGGCCCAATAATCTATATAAACATTTATTAATACCTAAGACTCTATTTTCCATCCTTGGACCATGGGTAGGGTCTTGAGACCTATAATTCATGGGAAAAACCTTAGAATGGTTCCCATGCCCCCATTGAAAAGCTAGTTATTTTATTTATAATCCCTATGGGTGGTTTGGGATCCTATGCATGACACATGAGTCCTAAAACCATATTTTGAGGTCAATGCCCCTTATTTTCATCCCTAACCATGGAAAAGGCCTTGAGACCCATCCCTGATACAAAAAATATCATAATTATGGCCATATCCCAAATGTAGGCCAAATATTCCCTCTATAATGACTCTATGTTTATTTTGTTCCATGCACACGGCCCATGAGCCCAAGAAGTTCATTTTAGAGCCTAGGTTCTTAATTTTCATACCTAGAGCATGGTCAAGGCCTCAATACCCATCCTTAGTGTGTAAAAATTTGGAATGGTACCTATTACCCCTTCATGCCTAGGGGTAACCAGAGGAGATCATGTTGTGTGGCCCACAATGGAGAACATGATCCCGACCATGATGATGATAAACATGTCTACATATGGCAGCATAGCAGTCCCCCTCATTTACCTTTACATCTACATATCATCCAAGGCTCATCACATCCAAGCAAGTCAGGGTATGGGAGATGGTAAGAAAGTGTCACCATGAGGTATGTTAGTCCTTCTTTCATACAAAGTGTTGTGCTTAATTTGTTGGGCATGTGGATGAGGATCTTTGGTTAAAGTTGGATAATGGATCGCTCTCTTGGGAAATTGTGTCAGTTGTCGAGTTTCACCTTGGTGGTCAGCTTCTATGCCCTATTCTCATGTTTTCACTGCCTAAGGAAAAGGGTTACTATAGGGGTACCATCACAAGGGTGACATTTTGTTCCCCACCATACTTAACACTTTCCATCTTGGAACCTCTCATAGTGTACCAAACTTCAGTAATGGGTCATGGTCCATTCTCTCATGAGAAGAAGGGGTTGAAGGCCTAGAGGTTGATGTAGCTACTCTATACATATATGTTATTGCTAACTTATAAGGCCATCATAAAAGTCTCAGGCCATGTTGAGCTCTAACCCCTCTAATGGTAATCACCCATGTCTGGATGCGAATGAATGCACAAAATTATAAAGGACTGTAACCCAATAAAAAATGAAGGAATGAAGCTTGAAACCTTTTAAAGAGGACTTGCAAATGATAAATGGGTATCAAAAGGAAAATTAAAGGGTTCAAAATGAAAAAAGTACCAAGGAAAGGGTATCTCAAGCAAGCAAGCACTCCCTCTACAAAGGCGCTCATAGAAATGGATTCATTAACACCATAAGCCATGAAGTAAGCCCTAAAACCATATCACTATCACAGTTTCTCTTGAAGGGTTTCTTTCTTTCATGCTTCCCTTGGTACATATCCCTCTACCTGGGTCTTTTATTTCCTATCTAGGTTGGCACACCTAATAGGGTTGGATGAAGGCCCCCCCATACTTAAACTTGCCAACTCACATGACGTCTTGGGAAAGTGTGATGCTTGAATGAGATACTAAGGTAAATTGTTTACATGGCTTATATCTTGAGTAACGACTTACTTTGCATGTTTTAAGGACTAATATTTCTTGTGAACATTGGCTAACCCTATCTTATACTCTGCTTTGTTTTGGATGGCCCTAACATGGTTCTTTGAGGGATGTCATGGACTTGTACATAGGATGTTATGAATTTATTGTGGGACTTTGGCATGTGTGATGTAGAACAATGAGTAATATAGTGACTCACCACCTTCAGACATCATCTCTCACATACTTCGAACCTTGGACGATGGAAATATGGGTTTGGTTTGAGAAGATTTGACCATGATGGAACACAAATGGGTTGAAATCCCATAGGCTAGGCAGATTACGCCTAGGGATTATTGTTCACCGGATCAGGGACGTTGCAGCGAAAAACATCCAAACACTATGAAAAGATGAGGTGCACCTCCCTCCAGCTAGAATGTAATTCACTAAAGACATCACCCGCTTTTTTCCATGACATCATAATCTAGGGTTTGATGGTGCTAGGTTTTGGTGGACACCAGGGGTACTGGTGATGATTTGGAAGGACCAAGATAGAGGAGACATACCTTTATCATTAATCCACTTCCTGTTGATTCCATGTGGCCTTTGGAGGCTCTCTCTTAGCCTAAGAAGGCTTGACGTCACCACACGTGTGGCCATTTATGATATATTTTTCATTTTAGCATTTTTAAGGGTAAAATGAGGGGTCAACCCCACTTAAATAAAATGTTATGTTATGTTTGTGGACAAATTATGCTAGGCTAGCCTCATATAAGAAAACTAGCAATAGCCTTTTATTTTTCATCACAACTCCTCACCTTGGTGGAAAAACTTTCTGAAATTTTCATCCCTTTTAGGGTTATTGGTCATTCTATCTTGTGTGTTATGCTTGAAGGAGATCTCTTGTGGATGCTTTGTTGATTTTGGATGGATATTTCTACAATTAGGGTTTAATGCTCTTGGTTTCTTGGATGAAGTAAGTAATTTTTTTCAATTCTATGGTATTTTGTTGATGAAAATGGTGAAATTGATATTTTTTGGCAAGAAGTCTTATTTTATTGAAACCCTAAGAGAGGAACATAAGTGCTTCTTCCTCTTACAAAGTTTTATTTTTCCAAATTTGTAAATTGTCCTTACTAGGGATAGAAGTCTAAAGCCCAAAAGTGCTTGCACTTTAGTATTTTAGCCCTAGACATTTTATCTTTGACTTAGTTGAAGCTACAAGAAGGGAAAATGATATCTAGGGCCCAAATGTGCTTGCACCCTAGATACAATTTTCTTCAAATTCTAAATCTGAAGACCCAAACATGCTTCCACCTTAGGGATTAGACTCTACTTCTTGGTTTTAATTAGATAAATCTTCAAGTATAATGCATTTTAGACTCCATATGCCCTAGAATGATAAATGCACTAATCTAGAAGCAAGTCTTGTGGTGAAAGTAATTTTTAAAATCACTTTTCTTATTCTCAAGTGTCATACTAACTCTACTAACCCTAACTCTAGAAAACTCACAATATTTATTATTGTTGTTACAAAGGTTTGCTACAGCCACTGAAAATTGTCTTAATTTGATGCATACACCTACTTACAAGTGGATTAACTTATTCAGAAATCACCTCTAACAATTGTATAATATTGTATTGGTTGAATGCTTACTTTTTATGGTCAATTGTGGTGTTTCTGAGCAATAATTCTTCCTATTGTTGCAAATAATTTATTATTGTTGTAAAGTTTTTCATTGTTGTAATTTGCAATAGCCATTGCAAATATAACTTGTCTAGTGTCCTAAGAGGTCATTATTGCATACTTTATCTTTGTAATTGTTATGCAGATGATGCAAATTGTTTCTTGTTTCGGGAAAGTACACAATCATCTTACAATGTCTCTTTCCCTCCTAGACCTAGACCAACTAATAAGTGATCAAGATAGGGGAGGTAGTCTTAGCTATCAAACTTGTTATTTAATCCCTGGAGATCACCAGTGAAGCCTCCCTTGTGGTGGACCTCCTCCATCACTAAAACTAGGGAAGATCCTACTTAGGTGACAGTGGTAGTTTCTTCCATAGTTACGTAAGATTTGGGGATCTTGTGGTGGGATTTGCACAAGTACAATTCATGCGATAATAATACACATTTCTCATTAGCCAAAGAATCCATCTAGGAGTATTATGTCATTTTATGGGGTCGTATACATATCCTAAGGCCCCATGCATATCCCATTATCCATATAAGCAAGTGTTAGTGTCTAATTCATTGGTTTTCTACTCTAAACCATGGCCAAGGCCATAATACCTATCCCTAGTTTACTAAACCTTTATATGGATTGTGTGGTGGTTCAAGACCCTCTAATTTAGCCATGATCCCTAACATCAATGCTTGAGGCCTAATTAATTGGTCTTTTATCCCCAAACCATTCCTTAAGCATTAATACCCATCACTAATGTTCCAAACATTGAAATGGTGCCCACATCCCACTCATAAGTCAAAGATTCCTTCTATAAGTCTTGTGTTGTCACTAGTGGTATAGGGCCCCATACATCGCATATGATCCCTATAAGAAACTATTAGGGCTAAGTCATTATTTTTTTTCCCTCCACCATGCCCTAGGCCCCAAAACTAACCCTTACTAGGCCAAAGACTCATTTTGTAAGTATTACCTAAATGCTTCATTACCATAAGAGGCATGGCATTGTGCTTTGCTCCTATGTCAATGACATAATTATGGAGAACAAAGTCATGGTTTTCAAGGAAACAAGAAAAATGAAACACATAGATCTATATCAATGACATCATACACCCATTGAAATGAAAAAGGTACATACTATTTAAGAATAATTGTACTTTAACATTCCTTGTTCACATCAAGTTTCCTCATTCGTGTTTACAATTTTCCTTCCTTGTATATAATCTTTCCTTGAACCTTATCACAAACTATTTTTTTGATATTCACAGAAACATTATTGGAATGTTTAGACTAGATGAATCATATCTTCAAACAAGATTCAACCATATTAGTAGATATGAACATCCCATTTTATGTAATAACAATTGGAATTTCCATAGTTATACACCAAATTCCACTTACATACAATGTTGCCAATAATGAATAGAATCGAAACACACTCCCTCCATAATTATGTGAACAAGGGAAGCTAGACTAAAGTGCTTTGATTTGAATCTTCTATGTTCATTTTAGTGGGTGATATATTTTGGCCATGGATACATNNNNCCCCCCCCAACTACAACCCCTCCAAAAATAAGAGGAGAATGATTCCTGGGATTTAGTTGCAACAATGGGGAAATCATCAAAATATCACACTTGTTTTTCCAATTTCATCAAGAAATTGGACAATATCCTCGAAGTTCTTATATCATCCCATTCCTTTCATCATTGGCCAATTTATTGGCATGTGTCCATCACCTAGGCCAATGGAAATTTGGATTTAGAGGAATTGAGAGGTATTTATCAAAGGAAATATCACCACTATTTTTGTGGAAGAGGGTTTTATTCTTTTGTATTTGAAGCCAAAGAGGAAAGGGATCTCATTTTCATAAATGGGCCTTACTTCTTTGGATCAAGGGGAATTCACTTGAACATGTGGACTCTAAATTTCAACCTTGAACATTATATTATATTAGTTGTTCCAGTTTGGGTTTGATTGCCGCATATTCCTCTCCACTGTTGGAATGAGGAAACGATGTGTAGCATAGGCAACACTCTAGGTAGATATATTGACAAAGCATAACTAAAGGATGTCATGTTTTCCTATGCCTAGATTGTGTTGAGGTAGATCTGGAAAAGGGCCTTTTTGAAGAAATCATGTTGACTCTAGACAATCGGAAGCATATTCAAGTTCTATATTATGAGAAATTTCCCTTCAAATGAAAGTCTTTCCATCAATATGGCCACTTTGCAAAAGATCACAAAAAAAACCCCAAGTCACTCAACCAATCCAAGACAAAGAGGAGAAATGGAAAATAGTTAAGAAAAAAATGAGTGCAAAGCATGCCAAAGCCCCATAAACCTCCAAACCATTCTTATCTAATCTAGGAATTTAGGTCCCCTCAAGTTCAAATCAAGCAATCAAGCAAGTGATTGCAGTTGATCCCACTCAATCGTCCATTCTTGAACAAGTCAACAAGTCTCCAACATGCCTTGAGAGAGGAGGATCTAGTTCTAAGGTAAGCAATTTTGAAGTATTATCCCAATTCAAACCATTCCCTTTTTATAAATTTTAGTTGTTTCACCTTATATTCTAGAGGCTCTGGTCGATGCTCTTTGTAAGTTAGAAACTCTAGCATCTCATCCCTCTTATGGAAATGAAGGAAACTTATCAGATCATCCAAAAGAGGTTGATCACCTTCCCGAGAAAACTTAGTATTTATCTAGAATCCACACCTAGAACAAACATCAAAAACAAGCTAAGGATGAGGATAAGGAAGAAGATGAAAAGGAAGAGATAATTCCAAGGAAGGTAGAAAGAAAACCATTTAAGGAGAAGAGAGAGGAGATAGAACACAAGGATAAAATATTGGGTACACAATTGACAATTGAAATATTATTAGGAATAGGGACAAGAACAATAAAAAATCTTAGAATATCAACCCCGTCACAAGGCAGGGGAAAAAAATCCATGGGTAAATAATGAATATCATATCCTAGAACTATAAAGGTATGGGTAGCTAGTTTAAAGAAAAACCAATTACATATCTAATCAATTCAAAAAAAAACGGTTATCCTCCTCTTATAAGAGAATAAACTAGAGGTGAAGAAAGTAGTGAAAATAAGAAGAAGAAAAAAATGATGGAAAAATAGTGAAGGAGCAGAAGTAGACTTGAGTGGTGCATCTGGAGGCATCTACACTCTTTGGAACAACCTTTTTTTTCACCTGGACATATCTCATCAAGTGTAGCACCGGATATTTATGAGTTTCATTCATCACAATTAGGGCAAAGGATAAACATCATTAATGTATACATGCTGACATCTTACAAGGAAAAGGAGGAGTGCTAGGCATTGCTCTCAACCATATCAAATAGTGAAATCACTCAAAACAACATTATAGTAGGTGACTTTAATGTAGTTCTAAGTCAAAAAGAGAAAAAGGAAGCATCATAGTAAGAGATCATTTTCAATAAAATATGGAAGACTTAATAAATTATTGGGATATAGTGGACATTGAAACTGTCAAAGCAAAATATACTTGGTCATATCGTAGTATGCCTTGACCATTTCCTACTACATAACAAATTATTTGTACGTGACTTCACTATCAGTTCCAAAATTCTTCCTGGGGAAACCTCTGATCATAAGTCTATCATTATGTAGATTATGGAGTCCCCAAATTATGGTCCACTCCCTTTCTGTTTCAATCCTCTCTAGCTTCAAGAGCATGCAACTATGGGAATAGTTATAGAAGAATGGAGTAAATGGGTCTCTAGCTCCCTAGTGGATATTTGGGAGTAGAAATTCAAAGTGGTTAAAATTGCTTTAAAATATTGGGCTAAGAAAGAGTGCATACCTCCAAATTGTGAGAAAGAGGAAATCAAATCGTAGACGCTCTTGCTTCAGGATAAAATAGAGACAGATCATATAACTAGTGTGTTGCTAAAGGAGGATATTATGAAATTTCAAAAGTTCTAAAAAACTCTTAGATTGGAATAGGAAATATGGAGACAAAAATCGCGGAGTTTATGGCTAAATCTAGGGGATAGAAACACCACTTTCTTTACTAGGCAAGCAAAAGCTAGGGTGAAAAAAAATAATGTTAAATAAATTTGCATGGATGATGGTTTGATTATAAGAAATTTTACAAAGACAAAAGAGACAACATAAGAAATTTTACAAATATAAAAGAGACAACAATAAAACATTGTGAGTACCTTACACGGAAAATGAAGGGTCAGACCCAGTAATGGAAATGGCTATGTTAGAAAATATTCCATTAGTTATTTATGCAACTAAAAATGAAGATCTAATGGCATCTATATCTGAAGAGGAAATTTATAAAGCAATTTGTAGTCTAGAACCCGATAAAGCTCAAAGACATAATGGATTTACAATTCATTTTTATAGAGTTTTTTGGAATATCATTAAATTTGACCTAAAAAGAATGCTTCAATGTGTTCAAAAATCATGTAGGATAGGTGGCCACACAAACTTGTTCTTATTGGCCCTCATCCCTAAATATGATAACCCCTCCTTTGTCTCTATATTTTGCCACATCTCTCTTTGTAACTCCTCTTATAAAATACTAACAAAAATCATGGCCAATAGATTAAAAACTATTCTCCCCAAAATTATATCGAAAAACCAAGGAGGATTCATGCAAAAGTTCCATATCATTGATAATATCATAATGGTTCAAGAAGCAATACATTCCAACAGATAAAAAATGACAAAGGTATGATAATCAAAATAGATATGGAAAATGCTTTTGATAGGGTTCGACATTCATTTTTCTTTGACATTCTTTTTGAATTTAGGTTTTTCTCAACTTTTATAAGGTGGGTCTCCTCATGTATATGCAATCCATGGATATCCCCTTTAGTGAATGGGAGACCTACCTCATTTTTCAAAGGTAGCATGGGTATGTGCCAAGGGTGTCCTCTCTACCCCCTTCTCTACATCATCATGGTTGAATCACTAAGCAGGAAATTGGAAGCAAAGAGACATTATGGAAACTTCTGAGGAATTAAGCTTGTAAGGGGAGTCAAAAGTATGAACCATTCATAGTTTTTTGATGATACTCTTCTCATGGGTGATGCTTCTACTATTATGGAAATGAAATTTTAAAAAGTATTAGATCTCTTTACCAATGCATCAGGTGGAAAAATTAATCATAACAAGAGCCAAATTTATGGGTGGAATATAAGTCAATGCATGTTGTATGTATCTCTATAATTATTATGTTTCCACATCAAGAAACATGGACCTCCTTCAAGTACCTTGTAATTTCCATCTCTTTTTCAAATCCATAAGCCCAATCTTGGCAAGGCATTCTATGGGAGATCAAATTCTAGTTCCAACAATGGGGTGTGCATTGGTTAAATGCATCTGGTAGAGTGGTGCTAATTAAATCTATTCTATCAACCTTGCCTATATTCCAATGTTCATCCACGTTATCCTCAGTAGGTTTGATGAAACAAGTGGCTCAAAATTCCTGTGGCAATGAGGTAAGACGAACAAAAAAAAAAATCATTTGCTCAACTAAAAGATAGTTTGAGCTCCAAAAAATGTAGTGGCTTGGGGATAAAGGATCTAGAACTAATGAAGTTAGTAACCAGAGCCAATTTTTTATGGAGATTGATTAGAGGACTATTGGATTGGTGGAAAAAAGTATTGCACAATAAACATTTTGGATGAGATCATTTTTTTATGACCCAAGAGGGGCATATATAGGGGTAAATGTATATGATATAACCCCGAGGGGGGGCATATATGGGGATAAATGTACATGTATTGTACAATTATTGAAATGTATGATCCATTCCTTAATGGGGCATTCCGTGGAACAATAAACCAACTCGAGTCCCCCCGAATGTTGAACGATTCGATCATTTCTAATCTTTCGGATTTTGTAGAGGTATC
>JASDQU010014380.1:45379-62179 GCA_032191745.1 Picea mariana
TTCTTTTGCAACAAGTGTCCATACCATGTCCAAAACTAGCCTTTTACTTGGAATAATGTCATAATTTAAGAGGCGATTCACCATTTTTTTTATACATCCTATTCATATTCAAAATATTGTGGGAATATGTCACGATCATTAATTTTCTTGGTGGGATTCCTTCCTTATCTAAATGAGATTCCTTCCGTATCTAAATGGGATAAAAATGTACAAAAATCTATTTAAAACATTAAATAATAACTTATTATCCTAAAAGAGTAGAACAAAAGGCATTAGGGATATTTCTGGGAAAGGAAAATGATAAAACAAAAAGGTTATCATTACAAGGATAAAACTGTGTTCAAGTATTTGATTCGATCCATAATTTACTGTTAGAAATTATTTTTACAAGTCCCTCACTTTAGGGAAGCCGTATAGGGTTTTCATGAACATGGAAGCACGTTCTTTCTATTGTTGCAAAGGGTTTTCATGAACATGGAAGCACGTTCTTTCTATTGTTGCAAAGGCAGGGATTTGTTGCTTGGCAACTCTACTTGTTCATCTTTGTTTTTCTTTATGCATTTAACATATATGTTATATGTAAAATTCTGAAAAAAAAATTGAAGGAGTCCAACAATTTGGTGTTATATTTGAAATTCCCAAAAAAAAAAATTGGAGTCCAACAATTTGGTCTTTTATATTTGAATGTATTTTATTATGTATAATCATATTAAAGGTCAAAATGCATTGAATTATTTTTTAAAAAGTCCAACAATTTGGTGTTATATTTGAAATTCCAAAAAAAAAATTGGAGTCCAACAATTTGGTCTTTTATATTTGAATGTATTTTATTGTGTATAATCATATTAAAGGTCAAAATGCATTGAATTATTTTAAAAAAAAATTGGGTTGTGTTATATCTCATATTTCGTGTAGTGTATTTTACATTTTTTCATGAGATGTGACTACTCTAATGTGTCCAAAGTGTGATGATTTCTTTGCATGTGGCCATGATGAGATGACTTGTTGTACAAGTGTTGATTAGAAGTTACCCGCATCCCCTTAGGTGGATGATCACGGCATGTCCTTTTAGTCCTCATTCTTAGGGTGCTTGGTTTTGTTTCTCTGATCGACTATCCCTTGGAGGTGGTAACTCCCTCTAAGTTAAGTGTTTATGTCCTAGGTAGGTATGTGAACATTATGAGATGGATCTACTAGGATACATGATTTTTGAGGCTCTAATTATTCACTTACTCTTTGTTATGTAAAAGGTGATTGTGCTTTGTAAGGGTTGTCACACCCATGGTTTAGCACACATTATTCTACCCCACATGGACCCTCTCTTTATTATGTATGTACCATATTTTGGTCATCGGAGATGTTTATGCACATCATCATTCAGTTTCACATTTCTCGACGCTTTCTCATGTCTTTTGAGGCATATCATGGATTTTGAGGCATTGATTGCACTTTTTGAGGCATGGACGGGTTATTTTCCTCCACATGGACCTCCTCTACACTTGCCATGTGTCAAATACCATAACACCCCCCTCCTTTAGCACTTTTTAAATCATTTTTTCCACTAAAGGAGGTTTGACCTCACTTGGGGCACTTTATGATAGTTGTGGGGTTTATTTTAAGCCACTTGGATGATGTGGAGGTCACTTAAATGAATTTGCACTTGAAAATGATGACTTGGCACTCATTCCTTGATATGTGGGAAGGATTTTGATAACCTCTTGATGACTTGTTGAGAAAATTGAAAAAATCATCCACTTAGGGAGATTATGTTTGACTTGGGGTGAGGTCGCCCCCTCTCTTAGAGGTGGACGTTGGAGCTAGGGTGGCCAAGGAATATTCCTAGACACATTTTTAATCCCCCCAAGTCCATATCAAATGGAATGATGTACCTTGGAGCCAAATCAACCCTCCTATAAGCTTGATGTCACCCCTTGTGAGGGTTTTAAACATGTAAAAAATCATTTATTTGTATTTTTTTTACTTAGTCTCCAAGTTGTGTGGATGACAGGTCACTTTTTCTTGATTCCTTAGCCTAATTTTGGGGAATATAAAATGGGAAGGAGTTGTGAGCCTCATATATAAATAAAGGCACTCCTCTCATTCCAAATTGTTGTGAATTGTTGGAGATCATTATTGAAGCCATTAATATAAGATCTTTATTTGGTGTTTTTTGGTGTCAATTCTTGGAGCTCTGTTTTTCTTGGTTATTCTTCTTGGTATTTTTTCTAAGGCTATTGTGAATGCTCAAGATTCTACATAAACTAGCAAGATTGATCCATTGAGGAGTTATCAACTACTTGGAGGGAGGACGTATAGGGTTTGTATCTCATCCTTCTTCCCTAAAACGATTTGGTAAGTACTTATCTCTTGTTTTAATTAGTTATATACTCCTTGGCAAGGGTTTTAAGTATTCTTTTCAATTCTTTTGTTGATCTTGTTGGTGAAGAGTATTACCCTGAGGAAACCCTTCTTGTAGGGCCTTGGTTTCATGGTTTGTCTTGATTAGACAAGAGACTACTATCTTTGAGGCCCTAGTCTCTCATTCTAATCTATTAACATTGATAACCAATTCATAGAGGGGCATACTTCTTGACCCCATAAGCCCTAAGTGGAGACAATTCATTAAGCATAAATCCAACAACCAACCAATAAAACCCTAAAAATTCAATTCTTTTATTTTCATGTCATATAAAATACAAAAGTACAAAAAATATATAAAATAAAAACCATCAAAAACATTTATTTCATCGCCTAGAGTAAAGCTAACAGTTTATTTTCATTTTCTAGACATTTTTATCTGTGGGTTTATGCTTCATTGTTAATTTGTAACCCTAAGAAGGAAAATTGACCCTACTGGTATTATGCTTCAAGTTTGTATCTAACATTTTTGGTTGATTTAAGGTGTTTACCCATTCTAGAAATTAAATTACATCAATATGAACCAAAATTGATGAAACCCTAAAGCTAGGGTTTAACCCTAAAAGGTGCATTCTAACCCTACCCTAGCTTATATTTCAATTGTGGATTGTTTATAAATCATATCTAATACATTCTAACTTTGAAATTAATCTCCTAAGTGGTTCATTGTTGTTATTTTTCATTTTGGATATTTTTGGTGAAACCCTAGGGAGATTCACCGCCTCTCTTTGCAAGTTTGAGCTATTTACATAATTATTATTCATTTGTACTTGCATTTAGTCATTGTTGGGTTTTTTTTGCATAGTTTATTCATTTCCTCACCCAAAATCTGCATTTTTTTATCATATATCAAATTATGGAATTATTGGACAACAACAAGCTAATCCAATTTGCAACATATAATCAAGGTATAACTCAGGTATATTTTTCATTTTTTATTTGTGTAATTAGATATCGCTCTTGAGTGGTTAAAGGTATATTTTATCTTCATCTAGAGAGTGATTTCTTAGTGTTGATTTAAATTTCTATTGTAGCGTATTTATTTTAGATCTCAACACTCATAAAATTAGCTCTTAACCCTCCTTCTATTGTAGTAGTTATTGTTGGTTGTGGAGCCTAATTATCTTCCTGATTCAGAGTTCTTTGTTTTCAGCCGTGTTTATACCCCATGAAGTCTTTACACCCCAGAAGAATGTACACTCATCCATGCAGGGGAGTGCAGGGGGGGTTACCCCCCCTGCGAGGTCCGAGGGGATAGTCATTGTAATTTCATTGTAAATCTGGACCGTTCATTATAAGGTCGCAGATATGACGATAGAAGTTATGTTAGGGTTTTTTTCCCCAGAAGGCAACCCTCTTTTAAGAGGGAAATGTATTGCAGCTATGCATCAATGTGAATATTGTATTCTGAGAGAGGAGACTGTGAGAGAAAGAAGAGGAAGTTACAGTGGGTGTGTTGTAGGTTGTATCCCTTCATTTGTTGGATAATAATAAAGGAAGGACCTAGCAATTTCTCTGGTGGACGTAGCCCACACTAGGTGAACCACGTATATCTGTGTCTCTATTGTATTGTGTATCTTTTGTGTTTTATTTCCGCATTTGTTTTATTTTATTGCTCCGGGATCCTGTTTTTCTAACAGTTATTTCCCTAACTCATGGTTGAATAATCTTAAGGCATTTGGCTACTTTGGCATTCATCTATCTAACACATACTGAGGTGTATAGTTTGAATTGAACCATATATGTTTATTTCAAGGATTGGGATACCCCCCGTGGCTTCAAAGAGTTGGCCTTAAGTGAAGGGGAGATTGTGCTAAGGTGATAGTGGTGATTTTCCTGTGTTGCGCTTATCCCCAAAAGCATCCCTACAAAGGTTGCTAATTTGGGAAATAATATTTTTTGCATCGTTTCCGAGGAGGACCTTGTGGGTTTATTTATGGATTTTGAAGACATTGTCTAGAAAATCTTAGCCACATTTTTTGTCACCATTTTCAGTGATGTGTTTGTTGGTTTGTTTCCTGCCTCTTAATGACATCATCCCGCCGAGTTGGGTAAGTTCTTTGTATTGTATATTGATGAGAATATTGATATTACTAACTTGATTGTCTCATCTAGAAACTCCATTGAACCCAAATACAACAAAAAGGTACTCTACAAGAATGAATGCCCAAGGCATACTTCATCTTGTTCCTGAACCAGAGCTTTGTTATCATAGAAGGAATTAGAGGATCCAAGTAAGGGAAGTAAATAATCGAGAATGATTTGAAACTTTATATGATATAAGAACATTATTTCTTGTTTCAAGTCCTCTAACTCAAATGGTTACTTCATTGTTGGCATATACTTTCAAACCATTTGATTTTTCTAACATTGCATGTTATCCTCATGATGTGTCGTCTTCTTTGGAAAAATTCTTGGCATTCCATAGTGATAATGTTATTGTTGCAAGAGAGCATCGGGATGTATTCATGGAACATGTCACCACTCTAGGGATTTTCCATTTAGATGTTTATATAAATTCTTTTCTTTGTCATTAAAAAGGGTGCTAGAAAGTGGTTTTTAACATTATCTAATCATTGCATAAATTAATTTCAAACATGCCAAAAGGTTTTCTTTGATAAATGGTTGGAAAAGAAAGATGTTTGGTTTATTTTGAATGCTTTGACTAACATTAAGAGAAATGAAAATGAAACCATTGATAAATTTGACAATATTATGCAAGATATTCCTCAAACTCATCAACCAACTGCAGACACCATCTTGATGTATTGCATGAATTCCTTTTAAGGAAATTTCAGCTTCTTCCTCCATAGTGCCAACCATACAACTCTCACCGCTGCCAAGATCAATGCTAAGACTATTGACGAAAATGGAATCACTAAGGGAAGACAGATGTATTGAGCCTCCCAAAGGCCAAGGTTGATCAGAAGCAGAAAGCGAGCTCTTGCCACTAATCCCACTCTAGAGGATATTTCTAGTCTTGTAGAGCAAATAGCAAATTTGCAATAAGTACCAGTGAATTGCAAGGAAAGACTGTCCAGATGGAAAGAAATCAACACCAGAACAATAAGCAACAAAGAAACAAATACAAAGGTCCATTGTTGAATCAGAGACCTCCTAAATCGTTGGAACCCACAACATGATAGGGGATGGGCATCCTTATTTTTGCAAAGCTTGCCAAAGTTTTCATGATGAAAGTACTTGTGCCTTCTACCAAAAAGTATACCAATCAGGTGGTTAGAATAACAAACCACATTTGGACACTTGCAAGAATTTCTTTGATGGACAGGATTATCATAATTGGAAACTGATGGAAGATGAAGAAGAAAGAGCAGACTGAATAATTGGGAAGACACCTTCTCAGGAATAGATAAATAAAATTCTTGAAACAAGAGTTGCAGTTTATGGAAGATGGAAGAATAACCCTCCATGAGATCATCCAATACCTTCCAAGCCTCCGGAGAGGGATAATCAAATTGCAAGGCCAATCAAACCCAGTACAAAGGTACCACAAAGTGGTTCTTCAACAAGCAATTCTCCCAAGATGAAGCTAGATGTAACAGGATGGTTTAACAATGCAAAGGTTCTCGTTCCTATCTTCAAGCTAGCAAAGATCCCTTCCGTGAATAATCAAATCAAATAAGTTTTGGGGATTGAACCAACAAGTAAAGAAACTCATCTTATGAATGAGAGTGAAGATGCCCCTATTATTCTCCAAACCATGCACAAAGGAAGAAACAATTCGAAGAACCAACCATTTTTAATACCACCAATAGTAGAAGACTTGCTCTTACACAATTATATGCTGGAATTTGGAGCCTCGACCAGTGTGATGTCTCTCAAGGTGATGGAACATTTGGTTTTGAATACTTTGAGGCCATATATGAATATTTGTGTCATGGACTCCAGGGAAGTCAAAGTGTGTGGATTAATCAAAGACCTTCAAGTTTGATTGGCCACTCATCAAGACATTTTCTTAGTGATGGACGTAGTGGTCATCGATGTTCCCGATGCTTGGGGAATGCTTCTATCCATAAAGTGGGCCATGAAACTTGGAGGTAGTATTCAGTTGGATTTACCATATGCCACCATTCTGAACTTCCATGGATATCCATTCATCTTACACAGAGATTTGATGAGGAAATATCACGTGGAGGATCCTTGGGGTCCCCAGAATGAATTGGTTTTATTTGAAGAAGAGATTGGATCCTACACTGTGCTTACAACCAAATTAGCTCCCAAGGAAAAATTCAACATGTGGAAGATGAACTTCGACAAGAAAAAGTACCAAGCAGGTATTGGTGCAAGTATTGTTTTCACTTCCGTTAAAGGTAATATTTCATGTTATGATTTTCGCTTGGAATTTGAAGGAACTAACAACGCAGTTGAATATGAAGCACTTTTACTTGGTTTTAATTTAGCTAAAGATCTTGGAATTAAGATTTTGAAAATTATTGGTGATTTTGACCTAGTTGTTTCCCAATTGAAAGGTCATTTTTCTTCTAAAAATGAAATATTGAAAAGATACAGGAATGTAGTATGGGATTCCATGGAATGGTTTGATTCTTTATCTTCAATAGATGAACCAAGGGATTCGAATGAAAGAGTCGATGCATTAGTCATGTCATCTGTGACGCTATAGATTTTTGAAGATTTGATGAAGAATGGAAAATTGGAAGTTATTTTCATACCATCAGTCCTAGATAATTTGATCAATTGGCAAGTTTTTGATGATGATGCACAGGTTTTGTGATTCATGAACAACTTGCAGGAATTTTTCAAGAACCAAATAGATTGGATAGAAGAAGGTTCAAAAGAATAAGTAAAGGAAAACATTATTTGAGTCGACCTTGTACCTCTTGAATGTTTGTCCAATATGCATGATAGGTACAAAGAGAAGAAATAAATGGCTAAACCCGATGAATATGAGGAAGTGAATATTGGTTCAACCGGGACTCCAAAGTTGATAAATATTGGAAAAGGAATATCGAGAGAGGAAAGAAAGGAAATTGAATATATTATCAGAGAATTCAGGGACATATTTGTCTTCTCCTATTACAATTTGAAGGCCTACAAGGGATATATAATTCAACACACCATACCCTTGAAGGAAGGCGCCAATATGTTGTTAAATTTAGAGTTGTTATTAAGTTCTTTTCAATTTACTAGACAATAATAGCATAAGAAGGATCACTAAGAGAAACACAATCACAAGGTACACAACATTTTATCATGGGAAACCCTCATAGGGGAGAAAACCCAACAAAAACTTCCTTAATATAGATTGTCAATACAATGCCCAGACCAAAGACCAAACCACCAAGAATATCCAACACTAAGCATGCACCTCTCTCCTCTCCTTCTTGTAACTACAACTTCCTTCAAAACTTGTGCACTAGATGAATGACTTGAGTGAGTGTGTGAATGAGGCACCCTCCTCACTTATTTATTTTGGCTGGGAAGCGCTAGGGTTATGTCCTTTCATCAAGCAGGGTCGGCTTTTCCATTTAGTGGTTAAAACCACTTTAATTATCCCTAGGGTCTGACTTTACAAACAACACCATATAACCATGGTTTGACCAATCCACAAAAGGGGATTTTTTCTTATACAAAGCCCGACGCGATCAATCCACAAAAGGGGATTTGATCTATAAGATCATAACTCAATTAAAAATATAATATTCTTCATAGTTACAATATTTCAACATATGTTTCGACAGAAACTAAAACAGATCAATCTAAAGTTGGCCCCTCTTGTCCAAAAACAATTGCAAAATTTATACGAAGCGAGAATCATCATGCCCAAGAGACATTCTACTAATTGGATCTCCAATCCAGTGTTAGTGTGAAAGAAAACTGATAAGACTTTGTGTGGACTTTAGAAATATCAACATGGCATCTAAGAAACACAATTATCCATTAACATGGAAAATCTACTACAGAGAATCATAAGATCAGAGATGGTGTCATTCTTGGATAGATTTTTAGGTTACAACCAGGTTTTGGTGAACAAAGATGACAAGCAAAAGACAACATTTACCACAATTTGGGGTACTTATGCGTATTTTAGAATGCCCTCTGGGATGATAAATGAAGGTGCTACATTCCAGAGAGCCATGGATTATTCATTCAAATATCTCATGGGAAAAATAATTGAGATTTATCAGGATAACCTCACAGTGTTTTCAAAGACCAGGAAATCCCATATCGAGCATCTCAGACAAGTATTTGAAAGGTGGTGCAAATAATTGAGATTTATCAGGATAACCTCACAGTGTTTTCAAAGACCAGGAAATCCCATATCGAGCATCTCAGACAAGTATTTGAAAGGTGGTGCAAGTATGGAATCTCTTTGAACCCAAAGAAGTCAATATTTAGATTTCTTGAAGGAAAGATTCGCAGGAACATTGTTACAAAAAATGGGGTAAAGGTTGATCTAGAGACGATAAAAGGAATTAAAGAAATTGATATGCCTCGAACTCAGAAGGATTTGCAGTTGTTTTTCAACAAGATCAATTTCATCCAAAGATTCATCCCAAATTTTTTCGATATCACCAAGCCTACAAAAAAATTTCTAAAGAAAGATGAATTTTTCAAGTGGAATGAAGACAATAAGACAACCTTCGAACTTATCAAGGAAGTTATTGTAAAATCTTCGATATTGGTAAGTCCAAATTATTCCAAGAATTTTCAATTTTTATTTTTCTTCTAACGATACAATTGTAGGTGTGTTGATTCAAAAGAATGATCAAGATGAACAGCCCATAGCCTTCATGAGTAAATTTCTCAGGGATGTCTAATTAAACTATTCCATTAGGGAGAAGCAAGCTTACACTTTGGTCAAATCCTTGAAGCTTTTCAGGATATATGTTGGATATTCCAAGGTGATTTCCTATGTCCCCACTATGTTCCCCACCCTGTAGTAAAATATGTCTTGGCTCAATAATATTGTTTGTGAACCAAAGACAAGTGGGTGACTAAGATTCAAGAATATGATTTGGAAATTGTGCCCACAAAATTGGTCAAAGGTAGAGGTTTGGCACAGATGTTAGTTGAAGGAAATGAAGTTTCCATTGGATTGCAGGATGATGCATCCCCTATAATTTCAGCAATGATTGAAGAATTGGAACATCATGATTGGTATATGGATATCATTTTGTATCTCAAGAACCTTACAAATCCAATGCATCTTTCGAATCACAAGAAAATATATTTAAGACTGAAGGCCTCTAAGTGTTCTTCCATTGACAAAGACCTTGAATGGATAAATCTGGATGGTTTGATCCTCAAATGTGTAAGACCCAATGGAAAAAAATAATTTTATAGATGAATTTCATAAAGGGATATATGGAGGACATCATGCAACAAATACCACCACTCACAAAATTCTATGATGTGGTTACTATTGGATGAGTATCTTTTCAGATGTGCATAAGTTTGTAAGAGGTTGTCAGTCATGTTAGTTCTTCACAAGGAAGCATAAGTTAGTGGCCCTCCCTCTTCAACCAGTTATAGTGGAAACGCCCTTCCAACAATGGGGCCTTGAATTTATTGGTGAATTCAAGGATAATTCAAGCAATTGTCATAGATGGATTCTTACAGGTACTTATTATTCCACTAGGTGGGTTGAAGAAATACTGACGAAGAGGGCCACAGATAAATTTGTCATGGATTTCTTGGAAGAGAAAATCATCACCCGTTTTGGGGTGCCAGCAAACATTACTACCAAAAATGCCAAAGCATTTAGTTCTGTAAAGTTGTGTACATTTTGTTTTGACTATGGCATTATCCTATCCCACTCCTCCAATTATTATTCCCAAGGGAATGGTCTCGTTGAGTCAAGCAACAAGAATTTGATGATCATTCTGAAGAAGACAGTGGGGGCCAACAAGAAAATTTGGGGTAGTAAGATAAAGTACGCTCCATGGGCAGATAGAATAACTAAGAAAGAATTCACTGGGAAAAACCCATTCTAGCTAGTCTACATGATGGAAGTAAAATTGCCAGTTCATTTGAAGATCTCAGTTTACAGGTTTATACAACAACACTCCTACGATCCATATGCAATGCAAGGAAGAATTGATGAATTAATTGAGCTTGATGAAAACTGAAGATATGCCTTTGATAACCTAATACATAGTCAAGAAAATCCAAATCGAGGTTCAAGTACATGATTTTGGGTGTCTTCTCCATCTCTTTCCTAGGAAATACCCAGGTTCTTTGGGTTCTTCTGAGTTCTTCTAGAGACGTTCCTATTCCAGAACTTGAGACATGAAAGAAGAACCTACTCTAAGTTCTTACAACTATGGTCCTAGTGCAAGTACCCCAATAACATATCCTAATACCCTAGTTATCTTATCAATACCATATCCAAGGCACTGAGACCAATCCTTGGTGTGTAAAACATTGAAATGATTCCCATATCCCACTTGCAAGACAAATATTGCCTCTATAAGACCTATGTGGTGGTTTTGGGACCACGTGGTCTAGAACCCATGTAAGTATATTTTATGGCCTAATACATAATTTAGTTTTTGTTTGTAGGCCATGGCCAAGTTCCTAAGACCCATCCATGGCATATAAATATTTGCAATGATGTCCATATTCCACTCATACACCAAATATTCCCTATGCAAGGCCTACAAATGCTAGAGAAGCATATTTTAATTCCTAAGACCTTAGTTTTAATCCCTAAAAATAGACAAGGCCCCAAGACCCATCTTTGGTGCATAAAACTTCATAATGGTGTTGATATACCATTCATAGGCCAAAGAATCCCTCTATGGGGTTTGTGTGGTGGTTTGAGGCCTCATGTGTGGCATGTGTGTGGCCCATCATCCCTATAAACATATTTTAGGACCTAGGACCCTAGTTTGTATCCCCAAGCAATGGTCAAGGCTTTGAGACCCGTCCATGGTGTGCACAGCTTCAAAATGGTGCTTATATACCACTCATAGGTGAAATATTCCCTCTACTTGGCCTTTGTGTAGTTTTGTGGATTGTGCACGGCCTATGATCCAAATATATGACTTTTAGGACCAAATATGTTGATTTTCATCCCATTCCATATTTATGAAAACTAGACCCATCCATGTTGCATAAAACCTCAAATAGTTCCCAATCCCACTCATAGGCTAAAGATTCCCTCTATATGGAATGTGTGGTGGTTCAAGGCATTATGCATAGCCTGTGAGCCCTAGGAGCATAATTTAGGGCCTAAGAACCTATATTTCATCCCTAAACCATAAGGAAGGCCTCAAGAATAAAGACCCATCCTTAGTGCAAAAAACATTGAAATAGTTCCCATATCCCATTAATAGACCAAATATTCCATTTATATGTCATATGCGATGGTTCAGCGTCTCGTGCAAGGTCCATGAACCATAGGTACTTTTTTAGGCCCTAAGATCCTAGCCTCCATCCTAATAACACCAAGACATCATTGGTTCATGAAACCTCAAAATGGTGACCATATACCATTACTACACTAAATATCCCATTTATAGAGCCTATGTGATGTTTTGTGATGGTTTGGGGCTCTGCTCATGGTCTGTGAGTCCTAGAAGCTTCATTTAGTGCATAAGACCCTAGTTTCTTCCTTATTCCATGTTTAGGGCCCCAAGACACATCCCTGGTGTAGAAAATCTTGTAATGACACCCATATGACACGTGTAGGACAAAGATTCCATCTATACAACATGTTATAGGTGGTATGGGGCCCTCTAAATGGCCCAATAATCTATATAAGCATTTATTAAGACCTAAGACTCTATTTTTCATCCTTGGACCATGGGAAGGGTCTTGAGACCTATAATTCATGGGAAAAACCTTAGAATGGTTCCCATGCCCCATTGAAAAGCTAGTTATTTTCTCTATAATCCCTATGGGTGGTTTGGGATCCTATGCATGACACATGAGTCCTAAAACCATATTTTGAGGTCAATGCCCCTTATTTTCATCCCTAACCATGGAAAAGGCCTTGAGACCCATCCCTAATGCAAAAAATATCATAATTATGGCCATATCCCAAATGTAGGCTAAATATTCCCTCTATAGGGACTCTATGTTTATTTTGTGCCATGCACACGGCCCATGAGCCCAAGAAGTTCATTTTAGAGCCTAGGTTCTTAATTTTCATACCTAGAGCATGGTCAAGGCCTCAATACCCATCCTTAGTGTGTAAAAATTTGGAATGGTACCTATTACCCCTCCATGCCTAGGGGTAACTAGAGGAGATCATGTCGCGTGGCCCACAATGGATAACATGATCCCGACCATGATGATGATAAACATTTCTACATATGGAAACATAGCAGTCCCCCTCATTTACCTTTACATCTACATATCATCCAAGGCTCATCACATCCAAGCAAGCCAAGGTATGGGAGATGGTAAGAAAGTGTCACCATGAGGTATGTTAGTCCTTATTTCATACAAAGTGTTGTGCTTAATTTGTTGGGCATGTGGATGAGGATATTTGGTTAAAGTTGGATAATGGATCGTTGGCTTGGGAAATTGTGTCAGTTGTCGAGTTTCACCTTGGTGGTCAACTTCTATGCCTTATTCTCATGTTTTCACTGCCCATGGAAAAGGGTTACTACAGGGGTACCATCACAAGGGTAACATTTTGTTCCCCACCATACTTAACACTTTCCATCCTGGAACCTCTCATAGTGTACCAAACTTTAGTAATGGGTCATGGTCCATTCTCTCATGAGAAGAAGGGGTTGAAGGCCTAGAGGTTGATGTAGCTACTCTATACATATATGTTATTGCTAACTTATAAGGCCACCATAAAAGTCTCAGGCCATCTTGAGCTCTAACCCCTCTAATGGTAATCACCCATGTCTAGATGCGAATGAATGCACAAAATTATAAAGGACTATAACCCAATAAAAAATGAAGGAATGAAGCTTGAAACCTTTTAAAGAGGACTTGCAAATGATAAATGGGTATCAAAAGGACAATTAAGGGGTTCAAAATGAAAAAAGTACCAAGGAAAGGGTATCTCAAGAAAGCAAGCACTCCCTTTACAAAGGCGCTCATAGAAATGGATTCATTGACACCATAATCCATGAAGTAAGCCCTAAAACCATATCACTATCATAGTTTCTCTTGAAGGGTTTCTTTCTTTCCTGCTTCCCTTGGTACATATCCCTCTACCTGGGTGTTTTATTTCCTATCTAGGTTGGCACACCTAATAGGGTTTGATGAAGGCCCCCCCATACTTAAACTTGCCAACTCACATGACGTCTTGGGCAAGTGTGATGCTTGAATGAGATTCTAAGGTAAATTGTTTACATGGCTTATATCTTGAGTAACGAATTACTTTGCATGTTTTAAGGACTAATATTTCTTGTGAACATTGGCTAACCCTATCTTATACTCTGCTTTGTTTTGGATGGCCCTAACATGGTTCTTTGAGGGATGTCATGGACTTGTACCTAGGATGTTATGAATTTATTGTGGGACTTTGGCATGTGTGATGTAGAACAATGAGTAATATAGTGACTCGCCACCTTCAAACATCATCTCTCACATACTTCGAACCTTGGACGATGGAAATATGGGTTTGGTTTGAGAAGATTTGACCATGATGGAACACAAATGGGTTGAAATCCCATAGGCTAGGCAGAGTACGCCTAGGGATTATTGTTCACTGGATCAGGGATGTTGCAGCGAAAAACATCCAGACACTATGAAAAGATGAGGTGCAGCTCCCTCCAGCTAGAATGTAATTCACTAAGCCCCTGACATCACCCACCTTTTCCCATGACGTCATAATCTAGGGTTTGATGGTGCTAGGTTTTGGTGGACACCAGGGATACTAGTGATGATTTGGAAGGACCAAGATAGAGGAGACATACCTTTATCATTGATCCACTTCATGTTGATTCCATGTGGCCTTTGGAGGCTCTCTCTTAGCCTAAGAAGGCTTGACGTCACCACACGTGTGGCCATTTATGATATACTTTTCATTTTAGCATTTTTAAGGGTAAAACGAGGGGTCAACCCCACTTAAATAAAATGTTATGTTATGTTTGTGGACAAATTATGCTAGGCTAGCCTCATATAAGAAGACTAGGAATAGCCTTTTATTTTTCATCACAACTCCTCACCTTGGTGGGGAAACTTTCTAAAATTTTCATCCCTTTTAGGGTTATTGGTCATTCTATCTTGTGAGTTATGCTTGAAGGAGATCTCTTGTGGATGCTTTGTTGATTTTGGATGGATATTTCTACAATTAGGGTTTAATGCTCTTGGTTTCTTGGATGAAGTAAGTAATTTTTTTTAATTCTATGGTATTTTGTTGATAAAAATGGTGAAATTGATATCTTTTTGCAAGAATTCTTATTTTATTGAAACCCTAAGAGAGGAACATAAGTGCTTCTTCCTCTTACAAAGTTTTATTTTTCCAAATTTGTAAATTGTCCTTACTAGGGATGTTAGTCTAAAGCCCAAAAGTGCTTGCACTTTAGTGTTTTAGCCCTAGACATTTGATCTTTGACTTAGTTGAAGCTACAAGAAGGGAAAATGATATCTAGGGCCCAAATATGCTTGCACCCTCAATACAATTTTCTTCAAAGTCTAAATCGGAAGGCCCAAACATGCTTGCACCTTAGGGATTAGACTCCACCTCTTGGTTTCAATTAGATAAATCTTCAAGTATAATGCATTTTAGACTCCATATGCCCTAGAATGATAAAGGCACTAATCTAGAAGCAAGTCTTGTGGTGAAAGTAGTTTTTAAAATCACTTTTCTTATTCTCAAGTGTCATACTAACTCTACTAACCCTAACTCTAGAAAACTCACAATATTTATTGTTGTTGTTACAAAGGTTTGTTACAGCCACTTAAAATTGTCTTAATTTGATGCATACACCTACTTACAAGTGGCTTAACTTATTCAGAAATCACCTCTAACAATTGTATAATATTGTATTGGTTGAATGCTTACTTTTTATGGTCATTTGTGGTGTTTCTGAGCAATAATTCTTCCTATTGTTGCAAATAATTTATTATTGTTGTAAAGTTTTTCATTGTTGTAATTTGCAATAGCAATTGCAAATATAACTTGTCTAGTGTCCTAAGAGGTCATTATTGCATACTTTATCTTTGTAATTGTTATGCAGATGATGAAAATTGTTTCTTATTTCAGGAAAGTACACAATCATCTTACAACGTCTCTTTCCCTCCTAGACCTAGACCAACTAATAAGTGATCAAGATAGGGGGAGGTAGGCTTGGCTATCAAACTTGTTATTTAATCCCTTAAGATTACCAATGAAGCCTCCCTTGTGGTGGACCTCCTCCATCACTAAAACTAGGGAAGATCCTACTTAGGTGACAGTGGTAGTTTCTTCCATAGTTACGTAAGATTTGGGGATCTTGTGGTGGGATTTGCACAAGTACAAATCATGCAATAACAATACACATTTCTCATTAGCCAAAGAATCCATCTAGGAGTATTATGTCATTTTATGGGGTCTTATACATATCCTAAGGCCCCATGCATATCCCATTATCCATATAAGCAAGTGTTAGTATCTAATTCATTGGTTTTCTACTCTAAACCATGGCCAAGGCCTTAATACCTATCCCTAGTTTACTAAACCTTTATAGGGATTGTGTGGTGGTTCAAGACCCTCTAATTTATCCATGTCCCTAACATCAATGCTTGAGGCCTAATGTCTTTTATCCCTAAACCATTCCTTAAGCATTAATACCCATCACTAATGTTCCAAACATTGAAATGGTGCCCACATCCCACTCATAAGTCAAAGATTCCTTCTATAAGTCTTGTGTTGTCACTAGTGGTATTGGCCCCATACATCGCATATGATCCCTATAAGAAACTATTAGGGCTAAGTCATTATTTTTTTTCCCTCCACCATGCCCTAGGCCCCAAAACTAACCCTTACTAGGCCAAAGACTCATTTTGTAAGTATTACCTAAATGCTTCATTACCATAAGAGGCATGACATTGTGCTTTTCTCCTGTGTCAATGACATGATTATGGAGAACAAAGTCATGGTTTTCAAAGAAACAAATAAAAATGAAACACATAGATCTATATCAATGACATCATACACCCATTGAAATGAAAAAGGTACATATTATTTAAGAACAATTGTACTTTAACATTCCTTGTTCACATCAAGTTTCCTCATTCTTGTTTACAATTTTCCTTCCTTGTATATAATCTTTCTGTTAGCACATAATTATGACTGGGGGTACTCTCCTGAAGAAGCATCCCTTGGGCGAAGAAAAAAGATCCAAAAAACCCACTTTCCCAAAGTTTTGAGGGAGGGCGCGTCATTTTAATGAATGGGCACTTTTGGGCGATCACGATCTGCCCGCCTGAATCTACGACTCTCATGCG